>JAODAL010030440.1:0-49972 GCA_025379985.1 Phyllomedusa bahiana
CTTCACCCGGGGCCGCCGACGCAGCAGTAGGGGGCCGGCGCCCCCGGGAGGGTGAAGGCCTAATTCCTTTAGCCTGGGCCCGGGGGGAAAAAAACGGACCTGCGCTATTTGGGGCTGTGGGTCCGCTGACCCCCGCGCAGCCCCCGGGGGCCGGGGGCAATTCCCCAAACTTTTCCCCGGGCCCGGGCTCTAACGTCCCCGGGGTTCAGTGACCGGAAAGGGGGGGAAAAGGGCCCCCCGGGAGCACGGCACTGCTCCGGGGCCCCAGCGGGCTTTGGGGCCCCCCCCAGGGGGGTTCCCCCCCGGGCCCCCCCGGGGGCCCAGTCCGAGCCTTGGGAGCAATATACAAATAAATGACAATCAGTTGTGCTCACCTTTTTTAGCTGTAATTAAAAAGAAAGGTACAGCTTATATTTTAAAGCCCTAAAAAAATCTTTAACGGATCAAGTTTCAGCTCAAAACTTTCAAAGAAAAGATGGTTTTCATAAGTAGAGATGGGGAAAATCGTTTTTAAAACCCCAAATGGAAAAACGTTTAAAAAATTTAAAGGAAAAAATTCGGGGGCGGAAAAAAGCGAACTTTGGGGGTACTTCGGGGGACCAAAGTGTGCTTTTTTATTGATAAAAAAGGCTGCGAGCACATTTGGGGCTACAGGGGGCAAAGCAAATCTGGGAGGAAGAAGGGCCCTAGCCTGTATGACAAGTGCAAGGGGAAGCCAATCAGAGACCGGCGGGATTCTTTTGACGTCACCCGCCCCTAAAAAGTCTGGCCCGACGCCGGGAGGGTCACACCCCTTTTACTGTCTCCCTCAGGGGAAAAGGTTTCTGCCCCCGGCTGATAGCCCCTTTCGGGAAGGAAAATTGGGTTTTTTATAAGCGATTTCTGGGGGGTGTCCAGCTTGGCTCGAGACTATTTTTCTTAAGGGTTTTATTTTTTAAATTTTTTTTGGGGAATTTTGGTTTTGAAAACCATGTGCGTCCACTTTCGCTTTCATAGACAATTTAAAATTTCCAAATGGAATTAAAACCAGTTTTTTTGTTGTATTCCCCTTTAAAGGGAAAAAAAGAATTTTTTAAAAAAATAAAAAATAACCCCTTTATTTTTGGTGCTCAATTTTAAATTTTCGCAATTTACATCCCCGGGGTTTAAATTTGCGTTGTTTTGCTGTTTTGCTACCCCCCGAAACCGTCTTTTTTTTAACCCCCAAAATATAAAATTTTTTTGCTGTTAAACCCGATTTACAAGCAAAGGGTTTAAATTTAAAAACTTTTTTTTCTTGTTGTGTGGGGTAGGAAAAAAACCAAAATTTTAACACGCTAAAAAAGCTACTATTTTGTGCGGCTCCCAAATTTTTTGGCGGGAATTTACAAACCAGGGTTAATTAAAACGTTGTTTTGCTGGGGTGCTGACAAAAATAAAACCGTCCCTTTTTTCCCAACCCCCCAAAAAAAATACATTTTTCCTGTAACCCTAATTCCCTGTCCGGGAAATTAAAGCCCTGGTTTTGGGTTTTACCTTTAGTTTAAAACCCCACAGTGGGTTTTTTTAAAAGACACATCCAAAAATAAAATTTTTTCCTGGCCAAATTTTGGAGCGCCCCAAATTTTTATCCAAGGGTTAACCCCAAACTTGTTACTGGAATTTTAAATTTTAGTCAAAAACAGGGTTTATATTTATCAATACAAAATCATCATCAAACAGTGTCTGTACATTTTGAACAAAAAATTTTGTTTAACAGAGAGGTGGCAGGCCCCTGCACCTCGAGTGGCAGTGGCACAAACCCATTCCTGGAAACCCGGGCCCCCGGGCGCAGCACAGCAAGGGGACGTCGCAGCAGGGGTCCCTGGGTGAGGCCACAACCCCCACTGTAAATCAAAGGCGGCCGTGTGTTTTTTCAGGAAACCCCAAAGGGGGTTTCTTGATTGGTTGACTAGGTCACCTCTTCCCCCCAAATGACATCTGACAACCCCACCAAAATCGGGGGAACCTCAGCCCACAACCTTTAGTTGGAAAGGGCCCCGGGGGGACCCGGTCAGGGGCCCCTTCACCTGTCCTAAAACCCGCCCCCCTCTTTCCCACCCGGGTTTTCCCTCGGGGCCAGGGGATCTACTATGTGGCCTGGGACCCAGCGCCCCCTATATAGCGAGGATAACAATTTGAGGAGGGCAGCCCAGAAAGCTATTTTGGCAGCAAAAAATGGGGGCCCAATATCCCCGTTTTCCCTTGCGGGTAGGCGGCAAAGTATAGAGTGGGAGGGGCATGGGGGGTTTCAGTTGTGAATTTCAGCCTGGGCAAAACCAAAAACCTTGATGAGGACAGCATGCCCGATGAAACCCCCAAAAGATAATGATTAGCCTACCCCCCACTTGGGACCGGGGTAAAGGCAAGAGTTTTAAAATCATCGTCATGAGAAAAAAGGGCGCCCAGCTTGCCCCGGGGGGCACACGCAGCCGAAAGGGTGGGTCGTGGGGCCCGGGTGATCAGCAGGATAACAGCAGGGTGGGGTCGGAGCCAAGCGGCCACGGGGAAAAAAACCCCTTCCCCAGGTCCAAAAAAAGTAGCACCAGGGGCCAGCAGGCAGAGGCGGCAGTAGTCATTTCAGTGCGGAGCGTTGGGGGTAAAATCCATACTGGGCGGTGTGGCTTTTAATTTTGCAAAGGGAACACCGGGAGCCGAATGGGGGGTTATTTTAGAATCTGGGGCGGGAAAGTGAAGCGGGGCCCAAAGGGAGCTAACATTGGCCCACGGCCCTGCGTCAACACATGAAACCCCGGCCCACCACCGTGGCCTGGGAAAAAACCCTGGCTCAGATGTGGTGGCCCCATCCTGCCACCGGCCGAAAGAAATTGCAGCAAGCGGGAAAATGCCCAGGGGCACGCTTTGCCATTTCAGCCATTTCAAGGCTCCACCACCTCTGCAGAAGGGAGCTGTTTTCCTTTTTGACATCACTCCCTTTTCCAGATGCTCCTGTTTCCCTCGCCCTAAAATGGCCCCCCGGGCAAGTCGCCAGCCAAGCGGGGTTGAAAAGGGGACAACAAAAGGGCGCCAAACCAATCCTAAGGTGGCCGGCAGCTGACCTTTCTTCTTTTTTCAAGTTGTTGTATGCATTTCCCCCCCTTTCCCCAAAGGGGGACTTTTAAACCTTTTCCCAAAAAGAAAAAAAAGGCTTGGCGAGCCGAGATGGAGAGTTCCAACCCGGGAATTTTTTTCCCAAAAGGGGGCCCGGCCCAAAACCTCGAAAAATATTTTAACAAAGGGGGGGTCTCCTTGAGCTTATGGGTTTTTTTCCAAGGTAAAGGCAGCGGGACGTTTTAAGCTGTAACAAACTCGGGGCCAGTACATGTCCTTTACGGCCCACTGGGTGAATGTGCTTTTCCCGGGCCCCGGCACACCACAACTTTGGGCAGGAGACGAGCTTTCTCCTCCACGTTGTTTAAACCTGGGAAACCCGCGCCAATGTCCGCCTCCTCCTCCTCCACCACCACCCCACTCAGCCTCCCCCAAGTAATGCCCATCATACCAAAATGTGTAAAGGGGACACGGTGTCACGGGAGTTCTACACCTGGCTTGCCCTCGGCGAACGAAGTCACACAGTGAAGGGAAACCCGCTCCCCCGCCATTCACAAGAAATGATGGTGTTTGGCCTTTTTCTCCGCGCCCCCAAAAACAAATTTGGAATCCCGGGTGACGGACAATGGGAAGAACATGGTTCCGCAGCTGCAAACCCAAGGGGGGATGGTCCCCTGCACCCTGCATGGCCACGGTTCAAACTGGTTTGA
Organism: Phyllomedusa bahiana; assembly: GCA_025379985.1. Lineage (NCBI taxonomy): Eukaryota > Metazoa > Chordata > Amphibia > Anura > Hylidae > Phyllomedusa > Phyllomedusa bahiana. The sequence continues at coordinate 3,780 of JAODAL010030440.1, forward strand.
AAAATTCCTGAACTTTTCCACCGATCTTCAAAACATTTCCGGAAATGGGCCCGGAAAATGGCCGGCCCCTTTACCATTCGTACCCAAAACCGGAACACCCTCCCGAGGGTTGCGGGGGCAGAACGGCCTCCCCCCCAAAACCCCCTCTGGGTAAAGCCAAATTTTTTCCCCCCCCCTGGAATTTCCCGCCTGCACATTTGGCCGACTGTATGAACAGAAAAAAAGGCCATAAAAAGATTTTTTGATTTTCCAGGCAGCAAAGACTCCCCCTTTTTTTAACTTTGAATTTTCCGCCATGGCCAAACCCCAGCTTTTAAAACCTGCCGTTTTTTTTGAGGCCAAATTTGGGCGGCCCCACGTTAATTTTTCAGTCACCAGGACTCAGGATGAAAAAACGGCCTTCCACGCTTTTATTTTCCGGAACAGATGCTGGAAAAAACTGTCTGGGGAGGGGACGGGGGAAAAGTGGGGACTACCAAACTCGTGGGCCCCTTTTTTCCGGGGGGGACTGAAATGGAAGGAGGAGGACATTGGAGCAGAAGCATTGTCTTGAAAAAGAGTTATTTTTTTTAACCCAGGAACCCAAAAGAGGAAAAAAAAGGAAAAAAAACCCGGGGCAGCTGGAGGAGGTTGGGGGAGAAAAGGAAAAAAGAGCAGATGAACCCCCCCAAACACCGTGGCATATTTTATGGAAATGGAGGGAGGGACCCCCCATCACTTGTGCAGATGGGCCCCCAGCATGCATAAATTTTTTTGGCTATTTACACCGGGAAAAGTCAGCCCTCCGCAGAGGGTGACTTTTGGCTCCCCACCCAATTTGGGCCCCCGCTACCGGTCCAAAATGGGGGCCTTTTTTCCCCGCTTTTGAGAGGGAAAACCCAAACCCCAAAAAAACTAAAAGGGGAAAACCTCCGGAAAACATTGGCTGTGCCCAGTGTGGCTCGTTCCTCCTCTGACAGGGCCAACCGGGGGGTTTCCCCAGCGCTTACTACTACCCGCCGGGGGCTGCTGGGGGGAAGGGTTTGGGGGGGGAGGAGCAGTAAACCCCTCCAAAGTAAATCCTAATTTTTTGGAGTCACTGATGAGCACCCTTTCCCCCACCCCGCCCATGAGGAGGGCAGTCCCCCAGCAGCAGCAGCCAGGACCTGGGGCAGGGCCCTGAACCAACAGGTTGTGGCCTCTTTGGGCAGCACCCCCTTTCCCCCCCCTTTTTAAAGATTTCCCCTTACTACTGCAGGCCCAAAATGGAATGTTGGCCGCAACTTCCGAGTTTGCGTGGAGAAGCTGTCCCCCGGACAAATAGTGGGCATCAGGCCCGGGTGTTCAGTTGAGGTGGGGGGCCCCCCGTTTTTCCCCCCCAAAGGGGGAACCCCCCCTTTTTAACCCCAAATGTTTTGGGAAAGACTGACCTTTTTCAAGATGAAAACAGGGCTGGATCGGCCAAAGGGTTCCACCCACCAAAGCCTTAGGCTCAGCTTTGGGGTTTAAACTACCTTCCCACCCCCTATTTTTGATGGCCGCCAAACCCACCTGATGCCACACAAAACTGCTTTACATTTTTTCCATCCCGCCCACCACCAATTTTCCCCGGGGCTTTGGGATTCCAACCCCCCCCTCAACACTCGGGCATTGGCCACTCTATGCCCCATGCTGCCGCCTTTCTGTTCTTTTGCCGTGACATCCACACTGTTTTCCTTGTGCCACTGTCTGAAACCCCAGCTGCTGCTGTTTGGGGGCTGCCCCTGTCCCCCCACACGGGGTCTTTTTGCCCCCGCCTGACCTCATGCTGCGCCGCCGTGACCCCCGCTCTCAGTCATTGTGCCCTCCCGTGGGGTTCCCCCCTGGTTTTTTTCCACCTTCCCCCTGTCATTGGGGCCACTTTCCCCGGGTCTCATGCTGGGTGCTGTCGGAACCCCCCAAAACTGGTATTGGTGCCCTCCTTTTTGGCCTAATACTGGGTTTTTTCCCCCTCCAGAATGTCAAATTTTGCCACGGGCCCGATCTCTGCTGCTGGGGGTTCCCTGACCTCCACCTGTAATCATTGTGCCACTCTTTGGGCCTAAAAAATGTTTAAGGCCACCCCAGAATGCTTGGTGCCCTGCCTGACCATACTGCTCCCCCGTGACCTCCCACGTGTTTTGTGCCACTCTGGCCTAAACGTTTGGCCGCCTCCAGAATGTCATTGTGCCCGGCTGATCCATGCTGCGCGTCGGACCTCCACATGTTGATTGTGCCTTTCTGTTGTTTCCCTCCTTTTTTGCCACCCCCAAAAATGTCATTGTCCACGCCACCTCATACTGCGCCCGCCGTACCCCGCCTCAGTACTTGTGCCACTCGGGCTTCCTCGTGTTTTGCCACCCCCAAAAGGGTCATTGTGCCACTGCCGACCCATCGCTGTGCGCCGCCGTCACCTCCACACTCTGCCCCACAAATGTTCCCACCTGAGCTCTCAGCTTTTTTTTTTTTCCACTTTCGCGGGCATGACTTTATCGGGCACTTTCCCCTTGAGTTTTTTGGCTTTTTTTGCCCCTTTAAGGCCCAGGGAAAATTTTAAAAGTAAAGCGTTTCTAAGAGCGGGGGGAAGTCATCTGCTTCATAAAAAACACAACATTGATGAAGACAAACCAAGCCCCCTCCATATTAACAGGGCACAACTCACAGCCCCCTCAGGCTCTGTGCACCTTTGAAATAGCTGCTTTTAAAACGCATTCGGCCGAAGTAATTCAGAACAAAACGAATTTTGTCGGAAAATTCGGCAAGTGACCGAACGAAATTTTGAAAATTCCCCAACTCTAATCCTAAGCTTACACCTTTTAAAAAGTAAGAAAGATCAATAAAAAAGAAACCAGATACTGGAAATTTCTTCCTAAAATGTCAGTTTTATTAAAAAAAACAAAAGTGAAAAGTAACAAATTTAAAACAATGCGTTTTCAGGCAAATCATGCCCCGCTTTATCAATTAAATGAAAACAAAAAAGCGCTAGCTGTATAAAACCAATTGATTTGTTAATGGGAAACGAGGCTCAATCCTATTACTAAAAAACAATTTAACCCCCCTTTCACGCCCCTTGGCGATGCTATTTCCAGGTGGTTTGGGGGTTAGCGTACCTGGATGTATGCTAGTCCTGAGGATGCGCGAAACTTAAAGCAGATTTTGCGGAGGGGGGGGGTGTCACTGTATATTTCAGCTGACTCCCACAGCGCGGCCCTGACCAGCGATCCTCCGGAGGGGGGGGGGGGAAACCCCCTTAATTATTGCGCCATGGGGTCCGCAATAACAAAGAGGGGAAGCAGGAGGAGACGTTTTTCCTCCTGCGTCTCTGTCCCGGCAGCAGCTGCAGGACGTCGATCGCCTTCCCAGCGCCCCCAGGGCATAGAATGTTTCCCCGGGTTGTCGTGACATACGATGCCCGGCCGTGCCCTGTGGGAAGGCCCGGGCATCGTGACTGACTTGTCATAGGAACCAGTGCACAGCAACAAGGTGCGTTTTCCCTATTGTTCTGTCCCCACATGGGCGAATGAAGGTGAAAAACGGTGGTGGTGATAGGAGGGGAAGACTTTCCTACCCTCGTAACCAGATGTGGAGAGACAGGCCCAAAGAGGTCAGCTTAGTAAAATAAGACACAGTGGTATGAAACAAATGCGGTTTATTCACCTTGGAACAGCAATGATCACTAAACAGAATTTGGGGTTTATCTCTGTATAGTAAAAAAACCTTGGTGCAGTTTGTTGTGCTGCATTTGTTTGTTGGTGCCCTTTTGCTTTCCCCTGCATTTTGTTGTTTTCGTTTTTGCTAAAGTCTGTGTTTTGCTGCAATTTGCTGGTTTTGCTGGTCAAAAATTATGCTTCTGCTACCCCAAAAGATTGTCTCCAGTCACATTAAGATGAAAAAAAAATAAACAGGAAAGACTCAGAAAAGGCTGAAAAAACCCCTCCCTCAAGAAAAACTTTCAAAACAAAGACAGAGAGAGTATAAAAATTTGGGGTCGCAGATGGCGCCCCACAACAATACATAAAAAAAGAAGGATGGGGAAAGGGGATGCAATAAAATTCAGTTGAATAAAAAAACCCCTAAATAAATAGAACAGCAAACTCCCGTCTAAAATTCCCATAGGGGGGTTTTCACTATAAACTATGTCTATAAAATATGTCCAAACCTTAACAAAACATTTTAAATGCAATAAAACACAAATTTTTTCCTGTTTATCAATGAGGAAAGGGAACAAAGTTCGGATTTTTCATCCTTTCAGGAACACCCTCATGGGCAGTATCAGAATGATTTCGTTGATTGGCCCTTGCAAAGTTTTAGGCTCACCCCTTTCCCTGGATATTTTCAACTCCACCTTCCGGATCTTGCCTTTTTTTGCTGGGAAGAACCTTGTAACTAGTCCCATGGGCCATCAATCTGTTCGTTTTTCCCTTCATAAAGATGAGGTCTCTTTCTTTCTGTTTGGTTTTGGGGTGTTCCCCATTTCTTTTTTTTTCGGTGAATGCAGCTGGGGGGAAGGGGCCTTGTGGTAAACACAGGGAAGGGGTGATGTGGGGCCCCTGAGCTGGGGGGAAAAAATTTTTTGCATCTCCTTTGTTAATTCCTGGCCCCAAAAAGTGAGTGGGTTTTGATGGCGCTAATAAGGTTTTTGTGGGTTGTTGACCAAGAATTCCTTTGTTTCACTTTAGCTCCTTGGGGCCCCCAGCTGGTATAGCGGGGACTGTTGACTTTTTTTTTCCTAAATTTTGGGGATTTTTTGGGAGGATAAGTGGTCACCAGCAAAAAGGTTGTGTCTGTTAGATTCCCAGCTTTTTTGGGTGGATACTTTCTGAAAACATTAAATCGGGCCCAAAAGTTCTTTTCCGTGAAATTTATTGCTGTCTTTGCAAACATTTAAGCTTGGGTTGGTTCAAGAAACGGGGACCCTGACACAATGCAGTGGATCCCAATAAAATGGTGATTCCTGTGGCCCCAAGGCGATGGGAGGGGTGTTTTTGTGGTGACAGCAGTGGAGGCGGGGGTGAAAAACCATTTTCCCCTGTCTAAAGTTGGAAGAAACCGATGCTGGGCCGGCCTTGCTTCTTCCTTGTTTTGGGAAAAAGGGTTATGGAGGGGGTTGTGAGTTTTCCATTGGTCCGGGGTTTCGCACCACAGCAGCGTACTTGTTGTCGTGCCCGGACAGTCACGGGGGGTTGGTACTGCCATGATGTGGCCATTGGTAAGCCGTTGTTTTTCTTAAAACTGTATCCCATTAAGTGCGACATCTTATGTCTGTAGAAAATCTTCAGGGGTTCTTTTGAGCAATGGCCCTCCACAATGGAGTTGAGATTTTTCCCTTTTGAAGATCACTTTGGCTTTCTTGTTTTCCAGTGGACAATCGAGTTAGTTAGGGGAGCTTTCTCGCTTTTGCCTACAAGTCATCTGTAGATGCAAAACTTGCTGAGGGGAATTTCTTATTCTGATTCTTGGGCAAACAATTTGGGTGCCTAAATAAGGTTTGGCATGATGTGGAAGGTCGCTGCCCGGCTAAAAGATGTGTTTGGAAGGGATTTTTAAGCCCCTCCCGCCCATATCAGCTCCCCTTGTTCTTCTTTGGGGATGGAGCGGTTCTTCAAGTTTTTCTGGAATTTCTCTCCATAAATGTGAAAAATGTTCCTTCATTTCGGGGCTTGCTCTTTAGGGTACGTGAAGAGAAAAAAATTTTGGGAAAAAGCTTTTTTTGGGGTTATTTGGGATCTTACTTTGGAAGGTCGGAAGGGTAAATGGAGAAAACCCAGTGAGGGTTTTCATCCTTAGAGAAACTCACGTTTATTATCTTGAGGGTTCTCTGTTTCTATGACAAGGCTACTTTTTTCATCATCCTTATTTGTGAGAAACAATGTCTCCCCGGATTGTCGATTGGGGGGGGAATGATGCGGGCACTGTTGGGTCTGGAAGCTTCTCTTTCACCTCATAGTGATGGGGCACGGCTTGATGTAAATGGCGTCCGTCCCCCCTTTAAAGAAAAAAAAGGGGTTCAATTCCTATTGATCCCAAGCAAAAATTTTCCTATGACTACCCATCCCAATTAAATTCTTTGGGCTACAGGGGGGGAGCAGGACCGTTACATGTTACGCACCCGTGTACCCTTAGATTGGGCTCTGCCAAGCGGGTAGAAAACTCGGTTTCCAAATCCAAAGGGGGAAACGCTGGTAGGTGCCCTTTGGGGTGGTTGGGGAAATGCAGCCGGGTAGGGAAATTTCCCTCTCTGGATGGGTTATGGTCGCATTCGATAGTGTAGGTTTGGGGGGTTTTCTGTATCCCTTTGATAGGGGAAGCGTGGGTCCTAGCTCTTTTTCCCAATCTCTTGCTGCCTGGCAGGTATTTAAGGTATAGGGGTTTTGTGGGCCTTTGATCCCAAATGCTTAAAAAACTTAGGTCCACAAGGACCGGTTGCTTTGGTCGCAATGTTTGCGTAAAATTTTTTTGGCCTTTTCTGGTGACCTTCTGGGTAAACCTTAAAATTAGACATATTTTTGGCCAAAAATTTTGTCCCCTTTGGCTCTCTCCACATACCCGAGCATGAGCGGAAACATTGGGCGTGTTACGGGTTTTGGGGGGCTCCCCCCCATGGCTTGTAGGGAAAAACTGGTCACTGAGTGGAGATCGCTGGTGGTGGGGTTTGGGGCATAGCTGTGCCATGTCTGTCGCTGTGCATCCTCACACTTAATGTAGATTTTCAGTCCCTTTGGCCATTGCTCAATGAAGGCAGATTGAAAAAACCCCTAGCTCATGAGGATTTTCTTGGCTCCTGTATGGGTTTGGACCTAAATCCTTGCTTTGTTTATGAGTGAGGTTTTTTTTTGAATGGACATTTCCCGGTTTGAAGGACTTGTTCCCTGAGAGGTTATTTTGGTGTTTACCCGTGGGTGTGCAGGGGGTGGCAGGTTAGGGCTTTTTAACACCACCTGTTCTTAAAGTCTCTGTGTTTCTGGGGTTTGGCCCTTCGTACCTTGAAGATGATGCAGTTTTATGTTTAGCCCAGGAAGTCGAGGGCGGGGCATTCCTCACTGGGGGGCCGTCATCGATGAACCCGCAGAAATGAATGAATGGAGGGAAAAGGGGCCCTGTTTTTCTTTTGTTTCTTTAAATGATGTTGCCCACTTCTTTGCAAACTGAAGGGACTTTAGACAATTGGGTTCACCCCCTGGGCGGGACAGGGGAGATAGTCCAGACAGACGGGGTCTCTTTTAGCGAGTTCCAGTTCCTGGAGAGATACTTAGGTTTCCCGAAAATTGTGGCTTCCTTGAGATTGATCTTTGGGAAAGTTCTGCAGTTTCTTAATAGGGCTTTTCTACCTTCCGCGTGCCAAAAATACTTCAATCCTTCGCCAGGCAGCGGAAAAACCTGTTTTGCTTGTCCCACATAACGGTCTGAGGGGTCTTGGATGGGGATTTGTCGAGCCTGGGGCCCAAACCTTTGACCGAGATCAAGCCCTGCCGCTTAGGTTAAGGTTGGGAGTGGCGCTTTGAAGGTTTCTTTCCGGCTCTGTAGCTCTCTGCGGGGGGGGTTTTATCAAAATTTTTGAAAGACTGGTGTTAAACAGCTCCCTCCAACCCTGTACCTACGAACTAAAATATATTGCTTTTTCACTGTTTGTTGCCGTGTCAACTCTGGGACCCCTTTGGGGGTTTTGGGTTGCCTGGCGGTTGGGGAAAAGGGGGAGATGTCCCGGGGGAGAATGATGTTTCTGCAGGGTTGAGCTGTGGTTTAGCCTCTGGGGGTTCTGATGTCCGCTGCTCACACTGTGGAACGGGCCAAAAACACCTGAAAGCCCCCTTTTCCTGTGATTTTGTCCCTTTAGAAAATCTTTGGGGATGGTCATTTGTTGGTGCGGGGCTGTGGATGGCACAGAGATGAGTTAGAGCTGACTTGGAGGTTTTGTTTGTCAACTTGAACAGTATTTGAGACATGGGGCTTGCAGGTAAAATGTTTCAGCACATAGTCACTGGTGGCGATTTTAAATTTTTGGATTGTGTTTCCTGTGGCAAGCAAACTGGGTCGAGACCTTGGCCATTTACTCGCTCAAGTATTTTTACTTTTGCCAATGCGATTTTCCTCTTCCATCCTTTTTTGAAGAATCTTTTTCCCAGCCTCTGCTTTTTGCACTTTCCTTTCAGCCTGAGCTTTGCTTCTGACTTTCTCTTTCAGCTGAGCCTCTGCCGTTTTCTTTTAGCCTGACCCTTTCTTCTCACTTGCTCTTTTAGCCGGCCTCTGCTTTGCACGTTTCCTTTCGGCCTGAAACTCTGCATTTCCTTTCGCATTACTTCCTTCTCTCTGAAGGCAGTCTTTTTTGGCTTGTTCGCATCTATCGGGCCTCTAGTATTCTTCACCAGGACTGAGCTTTCTTGAAAAAGAAATTTGTATGCCCGTGACGAATGTTTAGATGGTTTTATTTTGTGCGATTAGTTTTTCCCTGTAGATGAGAGATACAGGTTCCCTTTTATCTTTGTTCTGTACCATGAGTCTTTTTCTTTTCACTGATTCGACTTGTTTTAGCTCGTTAGGCTTTATCGACATTTGAGTTTTTTAAGAAGGTGAATTTTTTGAAAAAAACCCCCTTAATTTTTTCTGGCTGTATTCAACCATGCAACAGCTTTTGTAGGCTCTGGCACACCCTTGAAAGGAAAGGGAAAAACCCCAAAATTAGGGAGGTAAACTTGTTCCAATACTCTTTAGGTTTTTCACAGAGTCATTTTTATATTGTGAATTTTTTTTTCAATAAGCTTTAGTGCGGTTTGAGAGAGCGTTTTGGCGTCAACTTGGCTGCTGGAAGGGGTTCTGCTTCCCGTCTTCAAAAACCTCAGTATCAAATTGTCCCTTGCTGTGTTTTCAACACTGGGGAAATTGCAAAAGCTGTTTTCGGCCCTTTTATTAAGGTTTGGGGACTGTCTCTTTTAAGAAAAACAATTTTATTTGGGGCTGAAAATCGCAGCACAGCTTCTACGGGACCCGAAAAAGTTTTTAGGGTATTTTAGCGAATTGCGGGGTTTTTCAAGTTGGGTGGCCGTAGCAACGGGTGGGGATTTGCCAAAAGTGCTTGTTGCTAGGGAAATTTTGAATGTTGTCCCTTGGGTTTAAGGCAATTTTCTGACTGTTTTCTTATTCTAAGCCCAAATTTTTTGATAGGGCTTTGGGCTCTAAAACAATTTCTGCTGTTCTGTCCCCCTTAGGCAAGAAGGTGTAACTGGCTGTTGGATGATATGACTGGGAGACTTTCTACCTTCGTATCCGAAAGTGGGGAGGGAAGGGCCCAAGCAGGGTCGTTAGTAGATATAGTAACACAGTGGTAAGAAACAGAATGCGGTTTTTTTCACCTTGGATACAGCAATGAACACTGATACAGAACTGTGGTTTTCTCAGTTTTGTGATAAACCTTGGTTTAGTTTGTTGTGCTGTGCTTGTTGTTGCTGCTCTGTTGTTTGGGTTGTTGTTTTTTTTTGTTTTTTCTGAAAGTTGCTGTTTTTTCTCAATTTTCTGGGGTTTGCTGGTCAGAAATTGATGCTTCTGCTAGCCAAAAGATGTGGGCCATACATTAAAATTTAAAATAACTAAACAGGAAAAGGACTGTAAGGCTAGAAAAAACACACTCCCTCAGAAAAAACTTTACGAACAAAACAAGAAGCATATGTAAATTTTTGGGCAGCAGATGAACACGCAACAAAAATAATAAAAGAAGGGTGGAGAAAGGGATGCAATAATATATACAGTTGAATAACCCCAATACCCTATAACTGAATAGAAAAAGACCAAATTTTTGAATGAAAATTAAAGATCTCTCAATTAAAACCCCCTTTGGGGGGAAATAAAAAAAAGAAAATGAAAAAATGAAAAAAAAAAAAAATAAAAAAGTGAAAAAATGTAAAAACCAAAAAAGAAAAAAAAATAAAAAAGTACACCCCCCTTTCCCCCTTTACAAAGCCAATCACCCAAAAAAGACAAAAAAAATAAGGTACCCATATTTGGTATGCGGCATGGTAACGCCCGCCCTAAAAATTTCTGTATTTTAAATTTTTCCCCCTTTACGGTAAACGGGTAAAAAAAAAGCCAAAAAAACAAATCACAGAATTAGATTTTTTTTCATCCCGCAGCCATAAAAGGGAATAAAAGTGATAAAAAAACCCCTATAAATCCCCAACGTTGTACAATTAAAACGTCAGTTACCCCGCAAAAAAAAAAGTCCTAACACAGCTCTGTATACGGAAAAAAATAAAAAAAGTATGGCTTCGAAGACGCGTTGCAAAAATTTTTTTTACACACTAAACCTTTTTTTTTTTTTAAAAATGTTAAACATAAAAAAAAAATATATAAATTGGGTATCGCCAAAAATTGTACGAGCACAGAGTAAAGCTAATTTTTACGGAACTGCAAAGTGAGCGTGTTAAAAAAAAAAAAAATATGGATTGCAGTATTTTCTTCCTCTGCCTTTCCAAAAAATGGTTTAAAAACTGTCAAAAGTTTGTCCCCCCCAAAAATGATACCAATAAAAACGTTTAATCATCCCCCAAAAAACAAGCCTGTATATTGTCCTACACGAAAAAAAAAAAAAGTTATGGCTCTCAAATTGGCGAATTGAAAAAATCAGTTTTTTGTTTGAAAAAAGTGTTTTTATTGTTTAAAAAAAACAGTAAAAAATAAAAAAAATTACAAAATCGGGGTATTGCTGTAAAACCCTATTGACCTGGGAGTAAAGTAGCATGTCATATCTAACGCAAGTGGTATAAAAATAAAAATAAAAAAAAATACCGGATTGCGTATTTTTTTCAAAAAAAGCCTCAAAAAAACCTTAATAAAAAGTGGTTTTATGAAACCCCATAATGGTACCCAATTAAACTCAATTCACCCCGCAAAAAAAAAAGGCCTACACAGCTCTTTAACAGCAAATAAAAAAGTTATGACTTCAGAATAGGAAACATAAAAAAAGCAATTTTTTATACACTATTTCTATTGTTTAAAGTAATAAAACATTAAAAAAAATATAAAATTTATACCATTGCAATTGTACCCGACTCCCAATGTTATCAAAAATTTTACACTGCAGGGAGAAGTTAAATTAAAGCTCAAAAAACAATGGGGGAACTGCTTTCCCCGCCCCCCCCCTTTTTTCAGGGCCCAAGCTAAAAAAATGATTGGAACAAGGGCACCCAAATCCCAATAACCCCTAAATGAGACCCTGAGGGGGTTTGAATTAAAATGGGCGACTTCTGGAATTTTTCACCTGTTTGGGAACTTTGGGGGTTTTGCAAATGCGACATGGCCCCCCCAAAATCTGCCCAAAACCAAATAGCTTTCCCTCCCTTGTCCCCCTCCATGACCCCAAAACGAGTTTACACCCCATGTAGGTTTGCCGAACTTGGAAGAAAATTTTTTTAAAAAATTTTGGGGGTTCTTTTTTCCGGGTTTCCTTGTAAATATGAAACTTTTTAAGAAAAAATTGCAGATTTTTAAAAAAAATTTTTTTTTTCAATTTTCCAGCCTAATGCAAAAAAAAAATTTTTAAATCACCTTTCGTCGATAATCCTACCACCTGTATAATATTAAAAGGGGTTATTTCCAATATGGGGTCTTTTCGGGGTTTATTAATTTTTTCCCCTTTAGGGCCTTCTCAAACTGAAATGCGCCTAAATAAAATTGCATGAAAATGAACCCGAGCCCAGTAGGTGCTCCCCTATTCTGGGGCTAGGGTGAGCCAAAAAATTCACTAGGGCCACATATGGGATTTTCTAAAAAGGGCAGCCCCGGGGGGGAAATGATATAAATTGCATTTCCCTACAAATTTCCGTTTTCCAGTGAAAAAGGGGATAAAATTAAAAATCTGCAAAAAAGTGAATTTTGAAATTTCACCCCCCCTTTGTTTAAAATTTCTGTGAAATTTTTAAAAGGGTTAAAAATTTCCCAAAAAACTGTTGTAAATACTTTTTAAGGGGTTTTTTCTTAGATGGGGGCAATGGGGGGATCTAACATACAGGCCCCCAAACCACGCAGAACTGGACTGGTCCCTAAAAAAATGGATATTGCAAATTTTTTTTTTTAAAAGTAGAAATTACTACAAAAATTTTAAGCCTCTAATGATAAAAAAAAAAGTAAATTTAAAAAAAAAATTCCAACCATAGTGGGCAAAGGAGATTAGTTATAAACTATTTTTTGTTGAATAATTATCTGTCTTGTACCAGAAATTTTGAAAATTTTCAAAATCCAGATTTTTTTTAAATTTTTCATGAAATTTTTTTATTTTTTCACAAAAAAAAAGGCTTGTATGGATAAAATTTTTTACTAACTTAAAGCAAAAATGTGGCACGAGAAAAAAATCCAAAATCGGGGGAAGGGGAAAAGGGAAAAGTGTCAAAAATTATTCTCACATTAAGTGACTCATGTAGATTTCAAAAAAGGCTTGCAGGAAGGGAAAACTGGTTGGGTCCTTAAGGGGTTAAAGCACAATATCTATGTAATAAATTCTCCATATACATATAAGAGAATTTGACACAACCTATTTATATTTGGACATAGTCTATTCAAACTATAAAAGTTACAGATAACCTAAAGTAACCTCTATCTGTTCAAACTAATTCCTTACATTCAATTGAGTGAGTGCTTGTAAGCACAGACACTCCATAGACCTAGAGGCTCGACTGGAGATAACCTCTGTGCGAACTCTTTTGTATAAACCAGTATAAGATGAAGGAAAACCCAAAAGCATGCTTTAATCATTATAATATCCATATCCTAAATCTCAACATTCAAAAAAACGTTCTAGGTAAAAATCAGGAGCATAGAACTGCAAACATTTTGATTTATTCTAAAGTCTTCTGTACTTCATTTAAGCCCTATGCTCTAATTAAGTTTGTACATCCAGTACACTTCTCTTGTGGCTAATTTTTTATGTTTCTGTATTTTAGGATTGATCATCTCGATGGGTTGTAAGTAAATATTGGAGTATCTTCAGGATGTTGCTCAGTAAAATGTCAGGGCAAGCTGTGTAACAGCTTTTTGTGAGCAACATTGAAGCAGTGATTATTCACCCTCGACAGTTTTGTTGTGTTTTTTCCCACATACTGCATTCCACAAAGGCATAATATTATATAAACTACAAAGGAAGATGCACACATCAAATGTGAATGTATTTTAAAAGTCTCTCCCATACAGAAAGAACTAAAAGTTGTATTACTAATTAATAGATCACAGCATTTACATGTGGCGTATTCACAGGCACATGAACTGGATATTCACTAAGCTCCTGATTTTTCTTAACTATTCCTTGATGTTTCATCTTAGATGGTCCTAGCTCTTCTATGTATAATTTGAGGTTTTATCGAAAGTGGTTTAAGAAACGGATCTAACGGTATCACTTTCCAATGCTTAGCTAACAGATTTCTCACCTCTTTGTGTTGTGGGTTGAAGGTGGTAACAAAATTTCAATTATATTCTTTGGTTTTGTTATTATTATTTTTTGTTTTTCTACAAACTTCTACCGGATTCAAATACTGCATCTGGGACTGCACAGAGGCCTTCACTTTGGCTTCAGAATTTAATATTTCAGGATAACCTTTCTGTCTAAATTTATTTGTCAAGAAGTCCGACTGTTCTTCAAATTCAACATCTGCCATGCAGTTCTTTCTCACACGGCGGACTTGACCATAGGGGACATTTCTTACCCAGGACCTTTGATGGTTTGAGTTAAATTGCGAGTAATTATTTTAATTTGTTTTCTTAAAGTTGGTTTTAAACAGAATCTTATTATCCTGTATATACAAACACAGGTCAAGGAATACAATTTCACTTTTATGACAGGTCATAGTAAAAGTGATCCCCACACATTTTTATTCAGAAAAGTGAGGATCTTCTCAGCACTCTCCTCTGTGCCTTCCCAAGCAAATAAAAGGTCATCACTATAGCATTTAAAATATTTATGTCCAAAAAAAGGATTGTGATCTGAACTAATATATACCGACTCGAACACACCCATAAACAGGTTCACAAAGGATAGGGCAACTCTCGTCCCCATTGCAGTGCCAACCTGTTGATGGTAATGGGTGTGATTGTATGGAAGAAAATTCTTCTGGAGGATCATCTGCAGTCCCTCCAAAAGAAAAAGTTTGAATATAATTTTTTTTTATATTGATGACCCTTTTCTACAAGTATAGGATCACTGTCCAGATACGATTTTACCACCTCCATCCCCAATGAGTGATACATATTTGTATAAAGGGAAGCAACGTCACAGGTGAGAAAAACATATTTTGAATCCCACTCAAATCCAATGAGGTCCCTCAGAACAGCATCTGAATCTTTCAAAAAACTCTTTAAACTGGTAACAAAGGGTTGTAAATATAAATCTATGAAATGAGATAAGTTAGATAAAAGGGAATTGACCCAAGATATAATTGGTTTTCCTGAAGGATTTTCTATGCATTTGTAGACTTTTGGTAGGTGATAAAATTGATGGATTTTGGGTGTTTTATAATCAAAAAGAGCTTCTCATTTTCATCAATAACCCCTTTTTCACAAGCATCATCCAGAAAAGTTTGGAACTGTAATTTTAAATCTTCATATACATTTTCAGATACTCTTTTATAAAAGAAGGTATCACACAGAATTCTGAGTGCCTCACCATTATAATCCACATAATTTTGTATTACCACTACTCCCCCTTTATCTGCTCCCCTAATCACTATATTTGTGTTTTTCGACAATGAAAGGAGAGCAGTAGATTCATCTATGGACAGATTGGATTTCTTAGGGATTTTTATTTTTAGTTTGCGAAGATCCTGAGTCACCAAATCCTGGAACACAGTAATATAGTTACCCTGTGCCCATACAGGATAAAACCTAGATTTAGGTCAAACTTTTATTTCTCTTTATATAAAGTTAGAATTTATACAACCTTCAAGCTTTCCTTCATTACTCTGATCTGAAGTAGTATGATTTTTGTTTTTATTTTTAGCAAAAAATCTCCACCGAGTCAATTTGTGCATACACCAATATACAGTAAGTCCCTGAAAATAACAAAATCCTCTAGTTTACTGTCAGGGCAAAACCCTCGGTCCGTTTGTAATAGTGTTACTTCTATTGGTTTCAACTGATAATCTGATATATTTAAAGTCTTTATGTAATTTTGAATTTCTTTTTTTGTTTAAATTTCTTTTTTGTGTTTTTTGTACTTGGAATCGTGTACTATTATTTCTTCTACGTTGTCGCCCCCTACAGCCTCTTCTAAATATTTGCGTTTTTTTACTGATGTTTGTAACTGAACTAACAGTGATTCCTCTAAGAACTTGATTAAGAATAATTTTGTGCTATACTCACTGGTGCTTCGATCTGTTTAGGGGAAATAAGTGAAGGGATTATAGCCGGTAAAACAGGTGTAGGTGCAATATTTTCGAAATTGATAGTGAAGGTGTAGAATTCACCACCCCAATTGGTGGGATCCTACGGTTTACCACTCCACTAGGTGTAATTTGAGTGGAGTGGTGCTCTAAAATTAAAATCGAAGAGGTTGAGGGGGTGGAGGTGGAAATAAATAGATAGAATCATTTAGATTATCATCTAGTGTAAGATCTTCCAAACTACCTATTTCTGACATTGAAAGATAAGTGTTAAGTTTCAATTGAATTATTTTATTTCTAGCAGATGATGCCAATTAATTCATTTGTATAGGATTCCTCTCTGCTATTCTGTTATTTTTGCCCAATTAGTGTTATGAAACCAACGTGGACTGTTTTTGTTCTTATTTTCTTCAACTAATGTTCTTTTATATACCATTCCTCATGGGTTTAGAAAATGGATGAATTCCTTTAGCTTGAATTTTAATCACAAAACTGTATTGCTTCCTACGGACTGTAGGTTGTACCTCAAAATTCTCCTGTGTATTATTATATACCTGATTAGATCCAGGTTTATCACTTTCATTATTTTTTTTATTGTCATTCACCCCTAGACCGTCTTCTTTTATTTTTTGTTTTAAATTTTGGGGTCTAAAAACTAGATTATCTAGATATATTTGTATTATATAGTCTAATGAATAATATGTTTAATATATTTTGTGGTAGGCAAAATAATATTAAAATTTTTGGACAACTTAGACAAGTTCTAAGTTGATTCTAAGTAGAATCCAACCAGTATTTACACTCGTTTTTCGTTTTTCTTGCAGCAGTTTTTGGATTTTGGGCACCCCAATCAATTGAACTATACCAGCAAATGGTGGATTATAGAACATATTCTTTTTCCGTGCTCAGAAAATGCAATCTGTGTAGACTACATTTTTGTCAAGGTCTATGGGGATAATTTACAGTCAGATTTTTGCAGATTCTGAATACTGAATCCGCTTAAAAATCTGACTGTAAACCAGTGCCGTGTAGACATGGCCTTAATGTGCAGCCAGGAGTCTCCTGGTCCAGATGATGAATGCAAACCTAAAATGCAGTCTTGTTTGAGATTAGTATAAAAAAACATTATTTTTATAATAAACAACAAATAAATTTAATGTTTCAATTTACCTTCATAATAAGGATCAGGGACTCTTTTCTTTTATATATGCACACACAGCACATATCATGCAGACTGTCTTCTTCATCTATATACAACTTACGAAAATGAAATTGCTTACTCCAGAAACTAACCCCAAATCTGATGTAGCTAATTTCAGTTTCAGATATTACATGTCTTATTTAAAAGGCTATGTAAGAGCTTTCTTTAGCTAGACAAACCATGCAGCAGGCATTACTCACCATCTCATTTTCTTGATCTTCATTAATTATTGCCCGATGGCCTTCGGGTTCCTTGGATTTCATCTCTTACTGTATGAAAGCTCGCTCAGCTGTTCCCTCTCACAGTATGCAGAAAGAGATCACTTCACTTTAACATCAGCAAGCAGCACAGATTTTGGGAAATCAAAGTTCAGACCATTTAAATAATACACACACCTCATTTACTTCCTCAGCCGGCATTCCAGCTTTTTTTTTACCACACTGTATTGTATTCATTGTAAGTAAACTGCTTCATTAAAGGTAAACCACACCCAGTACTGAAGAGTGTACAGAAATTACAGAAAAAAAAGGGTTAAAATTGAATACAGTAAAATTCTTCAATTAATGTGACGATGTTAGTGCCAGATAGTAAAATATTTTAGATTAAAAAATCTAGGTCAGGTATCTAAAACTAAACTGCTGTTGGTGAAAACATTAATCCCAGAATAAAATGTTAACCTCAGATTTGCTACTGAAACTTTTTTCTTTTTTGAGGCATTTATGCACTAAAAACACAAGAAACAAAATACACATGTATTTAGTGTGGGATTTTTTGCAAAGCCTCTTGGTTTCAATTAACACTTATTTGTGACATGTATTTTGGCACATTACATGTGGAAATTATGCACGCAAGAACACAGTATGAATACAGCATTACATTATAGATCTATGTTGGAAACAAGTTATGGGTTAATTAAACTGGAATCTCAAATGTAAGCTTAACTACCTAGGTTATATTACACCCTGGCAATTAAAGACTATTTTAGGTAATTAAAATTTTGTGAATGGATGACAATGCCTGCCTGTACAGTATGTCTGACTAGGGCACATTGAGGTCATGAGGGGAAGTATCTAATTGGGATCCACATGTATGGGTCAGAGCAGCGACCCACTCTGTATTGCATGAATGTTCATACATTTAAATGGCTTCACGTAACCAGCTTCTTGCAGCACTAATAGCTTATCACCAGGAATCATAAGATTCTTTGTAAGGAAACTCCTTCAAGTATTAAAATGATTTCATGATTTGCATTTTTTGCAAAAAAAGATCCATTTTTGGCAATGTGGGTATTTGGGTATTTATGCATGCATTTTTTTTCTACTAAAACTGTTGTAGCCAGGTGTTGGCTGAAAGTCAATAGAAATAAAAAAAAAAATTACGTCCACATGTATGAAAAGTATTCAGGTCTAAAACTCACTTTGTTTCCCATAGCAAACAATCAGAAAGCTTCCCTCTTTTTTCCAGAGCACTAAATGAAATGAGAGGAGCGCTCTGATTGGTTGCTATGGGCAACAAAGTGAGTTTTAGACACTTTTCATACATGTGGCTCTAAATTTCTTGCCTTTTTTTTTTTTTTTTTTTTTTACTTTTTATGGCGGGTGGTAAGCCTGAACAGTTTGGCTGTAATGGTGGGGAACAATCACCTATATTATTTGGCTAATAAGTATCATACAAAACATAATAAACACAACAAAAAAAGGAAAAATAGCATGCTAAAGTAAAAATACAATCTTTACTGAAATGAAATAAATCTAAAATAAACACCAGAGAAACCACATACTGATAATACCAAATAGTAAACAGGTAATGCCCCACTCAAGAATAGTGGTGACTAGGAATTAATCAAATACAGCATAAATATAGAGAAATTAAATACATAACCTAAGAAAACGTCACCGGATGCTGTACGTGGACAGGAAACCCAACACGTGTTTCGCTTTCACTTAATCACGGGAAGTTACAGGTGGGCCTTAAAAATTCTAGTGGCGTCCATGTGTACAATATAAGTAGAGTATACTGTGTGTATAGTGTATTTGGTGCATGAACCGGGAACTGGCAACTATCTATTGTCTTGTCTTAACATTGTCATGTAATGCTGGTCAAGTTCAATAGATAATGACTGCCATAACTTAACACTTCTTACATTGCTTCACCTCTCAGCAACTCAACAATAAGTTCTGATGAAATCGTTGCGTAGTATCACAACCTTGTGCTCAGCACTATCGGGACCTTATGCGGCATCATCTGAAGTTGAAAAAAACCTAGCAAGGAGCAATAAATATTGAGATCTGACTTATTTTGGTCTGATCTGAGGTCTGAAGCTATTATGTAGTTAGAGGTCTGATATATTTTGGGGTCAATTATGGTAATTTTGGGTTCTGTACTGAATTTCAAATCAACTATTGGGTCTATTCTGTGGTCTAGAATAATCTTAGGGTTATGACTAGAGATGGGCGAATTGATTCTAACGAATTTCAGGAAAACTTCGGTTCTTCACAAAATAGAAGTTTGGGGTAATTCGCGGGAACGAAATGTGTTTTGTATTGCTAAAATGAACGCAAGCACATGGCATGACATGGGGAAGAGAACTCTGGGAGGAAGAAAGGAAGACCCTAAATTATGTGAGCAGACATCAAGCCAATCAGAGACCAACGGGCTTCTGTGACGTCACAGCACTATAAGTATGGACGCCATGCTCGCTCCTCACACTGCTCTCGTTGTGCCCTGACATAAGCGGCTGCTGCAGCAGCAGAGATCTCACACAAAGGAAGTTGCTTTTAACAGTGATTTTTGGGGAGGGGGGTGTCACTGCTTTTATCAGAGACTGCTCCTGTTCCTTTATCATTTTGATTCAGTTTGTGGGGTATTGTAATGCAAGTCTAGGGTGGGTCTAATTCTGCCCCATACACATTTTAAATCCATCTGGTCATTTCTGTAGCGTAATTTATATTCAAGGGTTAATTAAGAGTGTTTGTGCTTTTATATTCAGTAAAATACATGGTGTTTTTAAATGCCAAAGACGAGTACATTTTTACTGGTGATTTCTGGAGCACAATTTATATTCAAGGGTTAATTAAGCGTGTTTATGCTTTTATGTTCAGTAAAACACACAGTGTTTTTAAACGCCAAAGACAAGTAAATTTTTCCTGGTGATTTCTGGAGCACAATTTATATTCAAGGGTTAATTAAGCGTGTTTGTGCTTTTATATTCAGTAAAACACACGGTGTTTTTAAACGCCAAAGACGAGTACATTTTTCCTTGTGATTTCTGAAGCGCAATTTATATTCAAGTGTTAATTTAGCGTGTTTGTGCTTTTATATTCAGTAAAATACACTGTGTTTTAAAACGCCAATGATGAGTAATTTTTTCCTGGTGACTTCTGGAGCGCAATTTATATTCAAGTGTTAATTAAGCGTGTTTGTGCTTTTATATCCAGTAAAATACATAGTGTTTTTAAACGCCACATACGAGTAATTTTTCCTGGTGATTTCTGGAGCGCAATTTATATCCAAGGGTTACCCAAGCTTGTTTGTGGATTAATTTAGAGTCAAATACAGGGTGTGTATTTATCATATACAGATATCTTCATTAAACAGAGTTTGTAAATTTTTGAACTAACAGTATGTCAGACAGAGAGGTGGCAGGCTCTTCACATGCGAGTGGCAGTGGCACAAACATTCCTGGAGCAGGTACAGGTCGCAGCACAGTAAGGGGACGTCGCAGCAGGGGTCACTCAGTGAGGCCAGAACTGCCGGTGTCATCTAGCGGCCATGTGTTGACCAGCAACCCAAGGGTTCTTGATTGGTTGACTAGGTCATCCACTTCCTCCCAGATGACATCTGACAACCCCAGCCAAGAGTCGGTGGGAACGTCAGACTCAACCCTTAGTTGGCATGGCTTGGGAGTGGGTCAGCAGCCCTCACCTGTGCTCAACCTGCCTCTGTCCCGTCCAGTTCCCTCAACCAGAGATCTACTATGTGGTCTAGGCTCAGCGCCACTATACAGTGAGGATGAACAATTTGAGGACAGTCAGTAGCTACTTGGCAGCGAAGAAGTGGGACCGCCATCCCCTGCTTCTTGCCGTAGGCGGCAAAGTATGGATGTGGAGAGTGGCATGGGAGCACTTCACTTGAAATTGGTAGTCTCAAAAAATACGTTCCACTACCTATCACCTGTTTAAACGGAGATCCTGCACTCCTTTTCTCAGTATAAAAGTGACAATCAGGTGAATATAAACTTTAAAACGTGTTTATTTACTTTTTCCATAACATACTGCTATTTCTGCAGATTATATTCATTGGTACTTGCGTTTCTGTAGCACACATAGTCCATGGTAGTGGATACAACTGCGGGCGTCCAAACATATCATGCAGCCGCATAGCATGGCTCCGCCATCTTTGATAGCATACCACTGACAGGCGGGTCCAGCGCGATTGCTGTCAGTGGAATGCTATCAAAGATGGCGGTGCCATGCTATGCGGCTGCATGATATGTTTGGACGCCCGCAGTTGTATCCACTACCATGGACTATGTGTGCTACAGAGTGACATGAGAGGTCATGTTGTGAGGGGTCAGCCTCTGCATACCAAGACCGTTGAGTAGGACAGCAGTGAAGATCCAACAATAATCAATGATGATGTAGCCAACCGCAGTTGGGAGCTGGGTGAAGCAAGGGCTTCATCATCGTCAGGAGAAGAGGGCGTCAGCTTGCGCGTCAGGCAGCGGCGCAGCCAGCAAGTGGGTAGTTTGGCTGTGAGTCAGCAGTGTAGCAGCAGTGCGAGGTCAGGAGCCAAACGGCCACGGGGTAGACGACCCTCTTCGCAGGTCCAAGAAAGTAGCGGCCCAGAGGCTCACCGAGGCAGTGGCGGTAGTAGTCACTCAGTGTGGGGCGTTGGTGGTAAAATCACCTTCTCGGCGGTGTGGCAGTTTTTTGCTAAGACATCGGAGGAGCTGAATATGGGTATATGTAGAACCTGTTGGCAGAAAGTGAAGCGTAGCCATTGAGCTAACACTGGCACCACGGCCCTGCGTCAACACATGCAGCGTCACCATCCAGTGGCCTGGGAGAAACGTGACTCAGATGTGGTGGTCCATCCTGCCGCTGCAGCAAGAGCAGCAGCAGCGCCCAGTGGCACGCATGCCATTGCAGCCAGTCAAGGCTCCACCGCCTCTGTAGAAGGGAGCTGAATATCTTCTGGCTCTCCACCCTATTGGACCCTCACTACCGTTCCAAAATGGGAGCCTTTTTTCCAGCTGCTGAGAGGGAGGAAAAACTCAAATACTGTAGAGAAATCCCCCGTAGTCAGTTGGCCGCTGACTATGTACAGCATGGTTCATCAGCAGCAACCTGTCTGGAGTCCCTGATGAGCAGCTTCATTCACCTGCCTAGTCAGGAGGGCACTCACCAGCAGCAGCAGCAGCAGGACCTGGAGCAGACCCTAAACCAACAGGTCGGGGCTTACTTGGACAGTACTCTGCCACCCCAGTTAGAAGATCCGCTGGACTACTAGGCAGCCAAACTGGATGTATGGCCGCAACTTGCCGAGTTTGCAGTGTAGAAGCTGTCCTGCCCGGCCAGTAGTGTGGTATCAGAGCGTGAGTTCAGTGCGGCAGGGGCCATCGTTACCGCAAGGAGAACCCGCTTGTCCACCGGAAATTTGGAGCGACTGACCTTTGTAAAGAGGAATCAGCCATGGATCGGCCAGGATTTCCACACACAAATGCCTTAGGCGTCAGATTACATCAGCCATGGCCCCTCACCAAATCTTTGAGAAATTAGTCTGGATTCAAACTACCTGCCTCAGCCACTATTCTGATGCCGCCACCGGCCTGATGCCACACATCTGCTGCCAGTTGCTACATCTGCCTACCACCATCTTTAGCAGGGACTGGTATTGCCACCCACCTCCACACTCTGTCATTGTGCCACTCTGTGGCCTACTCCTGTTGGTGCCACCTCCAGAATTTGTCATTGTGCCACTCTCTGACCTCATGCTGTTGCTGCTGTCACCTCCACACTGTGTCATTGGGCCACTCTCTGACCTCATGCTGCTGCTGCTGTTGCTGCCGTCACCTCCACACTGTGTCATTGTGCCACTCTATGACCTCATGCTGCTGCTGTTGCTGCCGTCACCTACACACTCTGTCATTGTGCCACTCTGTGGCCTACTCTTGTTGGTGCCACCTCCAGAATTTGTCATTGTGCCACTCTCTGACCTCATGCTGTTGCCGTCAACTCCGCACTCTGTCATTGTTCCACTTTGTGGCCTACTCCTGTTGGTGCCAGTTCCATAATTTGTCATTGTGCCACTCTCTGACCTTATGCTGTTGCTGCTGCCATCACCTCCACACTATTTCATTGTGTCACTCTGTGGCCTACTCCTGTTTTTTGCCATCTCCAGAATTTGTCATTGTGCCACTCTCTGACCTCATGCTGCTGTTGATGCTGTCACCTCCACACTGTGTCATTGTGACACTCTGTGGCCTACTCATGCTGCTGCCAAGTGACCGCTGTCTCATTGGAACACCCTGTGGTTTCCTAATGCTGTTTCCACCCTCACCACTCTATGATGTTGCCACTATGTTTAGATTTCCTCTTCTTTTCCCCTGTCAGAAGGAATGGGAAGGATCAGGATTGTCTAGTCAAAAGCAAGAGTGGATACAGAACACAGAAGACATGCAAATATCCCATTTACTGGTCATCTGTTTTGGATCAACTCCTGTTTGTTTTTGGCTTTAGCAATACTGATGGATTATTGACCAATTGAAAGCGAACACTGACGGATGAAAGGGAGGGCAAAATAATCAGAGACTTCAACGCACAATTACTGCCGACACCCTCTCCACTCATTTGGGGGCCTCTACATGTATCAGCGTTTAACAGAACAGGTTCTGTCATATCCTGTGACGGTTTAAAGCTCTGGCCTCAGGGAGTGACCTCTGCTGTGACGTCCCCTTACTGTGCTGAGACATGTGCCGGCTCCAGTAACCTACTACTGTGTTTTTTGACGCTATCGTAGGATCTTAGCCCTCAGCTTGTTTTTTTTCCAGCTGGCACTGCCATGACTTTATCAGGCTGCATTCCCGCTTCAGTTATTTGGTCAGTTTTGCCCCTGTAAGTGCCCAGGGAATTTTATAGTGAAGCGATTCTAAGAGCGGCGGCAGTCATTTGCGTGTCATACTAAAACACAGCATTGCATGAAGACAAAACCAAGCTCCTTCTGCATATTTAAGCATGGCACAATGTTCTAAAGCACCCTACAGGCTCTCTGCAGCCAGGAAATAGCTGTCTCTTAACGCGATATGTCCCAAATTAATTCGGGACGAAAAGAATTTTGTTGGGAAATTCGGCGAAGTCGGAGAATCAAATTTTTGAGAAATTCGCCCATCTCTAGTTATGACTGAATTTATTTAGAGGGCTGGAAATAATTTAGGGGTTTTAGTCTCAATTTATTTTGGAGATTAGGCTGGGACTGAACTTGTTGACTGATGTAGGGTCTAAATTTATTTAGAGGTCCATTGGAGTCTAAATTAAGCATGGTTTCTAGTCTGGGCTCTGAATTAACTGGTCTGGAGTAAAATTAGGGTTGTGACTGGAGCCTGAATTTATTTAGGGCTCGGGTACTTAATTTGTGTATGGGTCTTAATCAATTTTGAGGTCTGTTCTAGGGTCTTAATTAATTTAGGGGTGTGGGTCTAAATTTAGCTTTTGCTGTCAATCATAGTTAAGACCTGTAACATTTAGTTTCTAACAGTTACTTATATTCTTTATAGAGACTAGTGCAATTCATTAAGTTGATTTTCTGATTAAAAATATGTTAATAAATGTCACGGTTTACGCCGCGGTCCCCTGCCATGGACCGTCAGCGTGTCGTGCCGTCCTGTACTTGCCTGTCCTGTCCTGTCTTGTTGCTTCGTGGGGTCCTGTCTGTGCACTGTGCCTCCTAGTCGCCCAGAGTGTCTATCTGTCCGCAGGCTCATGGTTCACCCAGAGTGTGTCTGTCCGCAGGCTCATGGTTCGCCCAGTGTGTCTGTCTGTCAGCAGGCTCATGATTCGCCCAGAGTGTCTGTCTGTCCGCAGGCTCATGGTTCGCCCAGAGTGTCTGTCCGTCCGCAGGCTCATGGTTCGTCCAGAGCGTCTGTACCTGTTGCCTGGCTCATGGTTTGCCCAGAGCGTCTGCACCCGTTGCCTGGCTCATGGTTCGCCCAGAGCGTCTGCACCCGTTGACTGGCTCATGGAACGCCCAGAGCGTCTGCACCCGGTGACTGGATCATGGTTCGCCCAGAGCGTCTGCACCTGTTGCCTAGCTCATGGTCCAGCCCAGAGCGTCCGTTTGGCCTAGCTGATGGTCCCACACAGAGTGTCCGTCTGTTGCCTAGCTCATGGTCGCGCCCAGAGCGTCCGTCTGTTGCCTAGCTCATGGTCCCGCCCAGTGCGTCCGTCTGTTGCCTAGCTCATGGTCCCGCCCAGAGCGTCCATCTGTTGCCTAGCTCACGGTTCCTCCCAGAGCATCCGTCTGTTGCCTAGCTCACGGTCCCGCCCAGAGTGTCTGTCTGTTGCCTAGCTCACGGTTCCGCCCAGAGCGTCCGTCTGTTGCCTAGCTCACGGTCCCACCCAGAGCGTCCATCTGTTGCCTAGCTCACGGTCCCGCCCAGAGCGTCCGTCTGTTGCCTAGCTCATGGTCCAGCCCAGAGCATCCGTCTGGTGCCTAGCTCACGGTCCAGCCCAGAGCGTCTGTCTGTTGCCTAGCTCACGGTCCAGCCCAGATCGTCCGTCTGTTGCCTAGCTCACGGTCCAGCCCAGAGCGTCCGTCTGTTGCCTAGCTCACGGTCCAGCCCAGAGCGTCCGTCTGTTGCCTAGCTCACGGTCCAGCCCAGAGCGTCCGTCTGTTGCCTAGCTCACGGTCCAGCCCAGAGCGTCCGTCTGTTGCCTAGCTCACGTTCCAGCCCAGAGCGTCCGTCTGTTGCCTAGCTCACGGTCCAGCCCAGAGCGTCCATACCCGTTTTTCTGCTTTCCCGCCCTGAGTCCCCTCCCTTTCTTGCCTGCTGCCCCATTTGTTTACTCCCGTGCACCTCCTTATCTAGGTGTCCCCTTTACTGGCTCTCATACAGCCCGCACCTTGGTTTTGGGTTTGCCCCCGTAGAAGTTGCGGGCCCCTGACCTATGTGGAATGCCATGTTTGTGATTTGGAGGAGGAGGAGGGGGCTTTGAGGGGGGGGGTCCTTCCATGGACCGTCAGCATGTCGTGCCTTCCTGTACTTGCCTGTCCTGTCTTGTTGCTTCCTGGGGTCCTGTCTGTGCACTGTGCCTCCTAGGGCGTGCGCGCGGCAGCTTCCTGCCTTTTTATTAGTTTCTTGTCCTGTGCACCTTCCTCTTCGCCTCTGACCTCTGGCTATAAGAGGAAGTTCCTGCCTTTACTCTGGGTCAGTCCATTGTTGCAGTTTGAGCCTCATGCTGAGTCCATCTTGAGCTTCTGCCAGCATCTCAGGTCTGCTGTTGGGGATTTTAACCCCTGAGTTGCTGGTCCAGTTCTTGCTTCCCACCTGAGCTCTTGACCATCCGTCCATCGTGTCTGCTGTCTCTGCACCTGTCCTGTATCCTGTCGTGTCATCCTTGTCCAGTACCTGCCATGTCCTTATGTTGCACCTGTTCTGTATCCTGCTGGATTCCTGCTATGTTTAAGTTTATTCCCCCTGTATCCTGCTGCACATGTTTCCTGTTGTTCCTGTATACCACCGCCTGTATTCCTGTCCTGCACCTCGACTGTCACCGCAGGTAGCCCCGTCAGTGGTAGCGACCTGGGGGTCCCCGCAGCAAAGTCCATCCGCTTTGCGGCGGGCTCTGGTGAAGACCAAGGGCCCCTTAGACACCGCTCCCTGGCGTGGTCCTCCAGCTACCACCTCGCCTGCGGTGATCACAGAGGATCCACACCTGGATGTCAGAGGTCGGCGCTTTGGCGTACGTTTGTCATCGCCCGACCGCTACAATAAAATTTTGATCCAATTAATTTTTTTTGTTTTCACTACATTAAATGAAACTAATTTTAATCAGATGGTGATCAGTGTGGAAATTTAATTTTTCTGTTCTCACTCTTTATTCTTCATGCAGCAATAGTCTGGCTGGGACCTGTGATGCACAGGTCACTAACATAGTTTCTATTCACTGAAATGATATTCTAGTGGCTTTTCTTTTATTTCTAGCCTGCTGTGATGTGTTTGTGATCACTGATAATACTATAATAATGGGATTCATGGTAGATGATGTATTAGTTTTCTAATTTAATATTATTTATATTATTATTAATTTTATCATATATCATTTAACCCCTTATTAACATTTACCCATACATTATGGTTGGAAAGGTGTTCCCACATTTTGACGCATGGGTACGTCATGGAGATCTAGCGATCTCACAAGTGGAGCCCGCAAGATCGCTGCATGGGACCAACTGTTTATTACCTCTGGCCTCATGTCGCATCACCCATGGCCAGAGTATGTTCTCGCACCAGGTGGTTAACCTGCCATGACTAAGGGTGAATTGCCACCCGAAACACGTCGGCGTTAAACAAGGGGGTTGTTTGTGCGATGCTATGGAGTTGTTCCAGCATGTTTTAATGGATCTACAATAAATGTATTGGATTTTATTCAACCGTTGGGAACCGCTGTGCCATTCACCCTTACCAGGTGGTTAACCCCTTAGCTGCCACAATATATTAAGATCACCGCAGCTAAGCCAAAGACAGAAGGAGTGAACTCCTTCTGCTTTTTCTCATTGCAGCGGCAATCACCACTGCTTCCTCCGTACCTAGGAGTTTAATAAACACTTCCGGGCTGTCTGTGACATCACCATGCCCCACAGTGCATTGAATGACAGCTGTCATAGAGATCAGTATAGAGCAGTTCAGCTCTGTAGTGATCTCTATTGTACCAGTGATCTGAGCATCACTGATACAAATCCTCTAAGGGGAAAAGTAAAAAAAGTAAAAAACAAACACAAAAAATAAAATAAAAACATGTACACAATCCTTTTCCCCTTTACAAATGGCAATCGCCCCAAAAAGGATAAAAAATAAATAAAGTATGCATATCTGTGCATAACAACGTACCCTATAAATCTATAATGTTAATTAACCCGCACGGTGAGCGGTGTTAAAAAAAAAACAAAGAAAAAATAGAATTGCGATTTTTGTCCATCCCGCAGCACATAAAATGGAATAAAAAATTATCAAAAACTCATGTAAACGCCAAAGTTGTGCCAATTAAAATGTCAGTTCAGCCTGCAAACAAAAAGCTCTTACATAGCTCTCTAAATTGGGTATCACTGTAATTGTATCGACCCACTTGTTACGTATACTGCATGGAGAGTGCTGTTAATAATAAAATAATAATAAAAAAATAAAATAAAAATAAAAAACACTTCTAGGATTGCAGTATTTTCTTCTCCCAACCTTCCAAAAAAACTGATTTAAAGGTGATAAAAAATCTTTGTCCCCCAAAAAATAATATCAATAAAAATGTCAACTCCTCTAGCAAAAAATATGCCCATACACAGCTCTGTACACAGAAAAGAAAAAATAAGTTATGTGTCTCGGACTTTGGCAATACAAAAACATGTTTTCCTTTTTGAATAAAAGTGTTTTTATTGTGTAAAAGCAGTAAATCATAAAAAATATATAAATTGGGCATCACTGTAATCATATCGACCTGTTGAGTAAAGCTAGCATGTCATTTATACCGCACGGTGATGCTGTAAAAAATAAAAACACTACCAGAATCTCTGTATTTGCTCACAAAAACCTGAATAAAAGTGATCAAATCACATGCACCTCATAATGATACCAATAAAAACGTCAACTCATCCCGCTAAAATAGGCCTCATAATCAGCTCCGTATGGCGACATAAAAAGGCAATTTTTTTAAAAACACATTTCTATTGTGTAAAAGTAATAAAACAAAAAAAAAAACTATATCAAATTTATAATGTTGCAATTGTACTGACCCACATAGTAAAGTTATCTTGTCATTAACCCCTTAAGGACCAGGCTTTTTTTTTTTTTTTTTGGCGACACCTTCGTTTTTCCCTCCTCGCCTTCTGAAAGCCATAACTTTTTTATTTTTCCACCTACATAGACACATGAGGGCTTTTATTTTGAGGGACAAGATGTACTTTCTAATGGTGTTATTCACTATACTATAGAATATACTGGGAAACCGCAAAAAAATTCCAAGTGGGGCAAACTGTGAAAAATTTTTTTATTTTCGCCATGTTTGCGAGGGTTTTGCTTTTACGGCGTTCAATCTTTGGTAAATATAATGTGTTACCTGTACTCTACAGGTTGTTACACATCTGGCAATACTAAACATGTAGGGTTTCCGTTATGTTTTGGTACCGTAAAAAAATTCCAAACATTTTCTATTTTTGAAATTTGCGCCACGGCGCCATTTTGTGCGACCAATAACTTTTTTGTACTAACACCTACGGAAGTCAGTGAGGGGGCATTTTTTGCGAGCTGAAGTGTACTTTTTATCGCTAGCAGTTTGGAATGCATGCGACTTTTTTTGATCATGTTTATTCCTTTTTTTGAGTGACGTAAAATGACCAAAAAACGCAATTTTGGCGTTTGGAATTTTTTTTCTTCTACGGTGTTCAGCGTACGGGATAAATGATGTTAATAGTGAAATTTTGACATTTCACCTCCACTTTGCTTTCATTTCTATGAAATACCTAATGGGTTAATAACCTTCCTTAACACTGTTTTAATACTTTAAGGGGTGTAGTTTCTTATATGGAGTAATCTATGGGGTATCCAACATACATCAAAGCCACATCAGAAATGGACTGGTCTCTAAAAAATCAATGCTGCAAATTTTCTTGAAAATGTGAAAAATTAGTACTACCTTTCTAAGCTCCCTAATGTTATAAAAAAAATATATATTTTTAAAATGAAGCCAATCTATAGTAGAAATGGTAAATGCTAGTTATAAACTATTTTGAGTGGAATAACTATCACTTTATACGCAGAAATGTTTTAACTTTGAAAATGACAATTTTTTCCACATTTTCATGGCATTTTAATATTTTTCACAAATAAACAAGGATTGAATAGACCAAAATTTCTTATTAACTTGAAGCACAAGAAAACAATCTCTGAATCACAGGTATAGGAAAAAGTGTCAAAAAGTTATTCTCACATAAAGTTTCACATGTCAGATTTAAAAAATGTGGCTCTGTCAGGAAGGTCAAAACTGGTTGCTACAGTAAGAGACTAATATTGTTTTTATATTATTTAATTCTAAATAAATTTAATATTAGTGAATTAGATATTAATTTAATATTATATAATTTTAAAATAATTTTATATTAATGGTAAATTATTTTATTTATTATAGTTTTTTAATTAACATCAGTAAGCATGGTCCGAGATATCAGGAATTCTGTGGAGCCTTTTCTGGTACAACAATTCTGGTGCAGCACAGAAAGGCTTTGCGCCAGAATTACCCCATGCTTCACCTACGATGCACCAAATGTATGAACTGCAGTGTGACAGATTCATACATACTGGTGCATTCTACACTGCTCTAAAGCTATTAAGAACTGACTTATCTGCGCCTAGTTCATACATGTCGCCACATGTTGGAAGATGGGACACCAATTACCGGATAAACCACAACCGATTACACAGAGAAACCCACCACACAAGAGAAAATCTGCAACCAACATCGACTGCACTGCTTTGTTCCATAGATACGTGCCAAATTATTCTGTACAGCCTTAATTATCTCGTGTCTTTTAACCTAACACGTACGTTTAATTTCATATAGGGGCATACAAAGCTTTTTTTATACAGGAAAAAGAAAAACAAAAAGACTTTATTTGATGCCCTATTAAGGAGATATTTTCCCCTAAAACCATTGCCTGAGGAAAAATAGCTCTGTATTTTGGAAACACAAGACTCCATGTGATGTAGAACTGGCACTGTGCACACAGCTGTGCCATGTGCATAACTTGTATTGTCTTGCATTGTAGAAGTCACCAGCAACATAATTAATTATGTTTGACGTTAAAATATGGCAGAACAATTCTCTATTATTCATAAATGATATTGGGTGGTTGCGAGGTATCTCCTATCCTGAAAACACCCTCATAATCCAACAATAACAGCATCAGAAACACATGATTGCTTCTAATATCAGATTTCTCTGCAGGTGTGACTTATCTCCTGTTGTTTCTGGCTCAAACCACTAACAGTTTTGTTTCTTACTGTATTAGTATCAGCCATGTGTTTAGTGACACCATATTACATTGGATATGGTCTAGTAATTAGTTAATTGCTCTGTAAATATTTATGCAGCGTTATTATACTCAGCTATTACCTTTATCTAAATATCTATGGCTTATATATCACTTCTATTTTAAAGTGTTCTCATACATACCAATAGATAAATAGCAAAATCTTCACACACTTTGGGTGACATGTATGAATCTGGAGCCAACTTGCTAATTCTACCTCCATTTTTAATAGTGTATGATCTGACAGTATGTATGAAAGTGTCTCACAGCACTTTATAAATGTGTCTCAGCCATGTCACTTTGTAACTGGCATGGATTTGTATGACAGTTTCGTCCCAAACTTTGGTGCATTTTTGGCTCATTGTACTGTTGTAGACGGAACCGTAACGGGTCTCAACGTCCTAGTGGGGTGTCAAATTAGTATATTGATTGACACGTGCCAGAGAGTAAGCATTCACAGCCTGACAATCTTCAGTCAAATGAGTTCTCTAACGGTTTTATTATAAGACACAAGTTTTTATACTTTGGGCGTAACAACATTCCATAAGCAACATGTGACATTACATCCACCCTCTTAATTGGCTTTTCTTATCTACATAATACAGCCCACCTTTGTTCAAGAGAGAAGCAAAATAGTTAAGAAAAGTGGCCATCTTGGTTATCCTCGAGGCATAACAAGGTGTGTCTGGATACAGGTGCCATCTTGTGGGTAAAATTGACAATTCACCTAATACATTCCATAACAGTACGACTCCAGCGTGACACGCCGCCGCATCTTTGTCGCAAGTGTCGTGTCGGGTGATGATTGCACCAAGTTTTGGTGTATGACGGCTCATACATCTATAGCATAGGACTATGATAGTTTGTTTGGCTCAAAGCATGCCAAAAAAAATGCCACATCCCCGTTCAAACATGTCACCCTTTGAGTTTATTTTTTATGGCATTTCTCTTTGGGTTTTTCTTTGGGTGTCTGAATATGAAGTTCTCAAATCTTATGGGGAAGAAAGTAGCATGCCCCAGGTTTATTATGTGTATAACACACTGTTTACATAAGAGCGTAAAAAGTGGTGTGTCTAAGATGTTATTTAAATTTACTTACAAATGTGCACCATTTTGGGGCTTGAAATATACAAAACATTATATTCCTTTAGGCAGAGTTTTTAGTTACAGAGAAATTCCCAGTCCAGTCTTGTTATTGAGAAGAATTATTGTGAGCTGGCTTGGTGATGAAATATAAGATGTGCTATGGGCTATCTGAAAACATGTCACTTGCTAATGTCATGGATAAGAGTGTCATGGATAAGGGTAATTTATCACAGCTGAAAAAAGGGATGGTTATTGACTTTTGACTGAGTGTGTCAGTATTTCTGGAACTGCGCAGTTTGTGAACTGTTCAGACGCTACTGTGGTGAAATCATATTGTGAGTGGACAAATGGCATCATTGCTAATAAGTGATGTCAAAATTACGCAGCACCACGTTCCATTGATGTGAGAGGTGAACATCGACTATGAAGGTGAGCAAGGGTGGACCAACATGCTACAGAGGAGAAGCTCACCAGCAAAATGAACTAGCGGGCAACCAGATGTGTTTGTAAAACAGCAGTTTATTGAACCATACTGGTTCTCTAAAGCAGATGGATTTCACTGCACCTCTGCTATTGAAGATGCATCAGCAGCAAATGCTTCAATTTTCACAGCAGCATAGGAATTAAATATCTGCAAATTAGGAAAGCATTGCCTTCTCTTATGTTTTCTGCCACATCTAATGGATGGATGGTGGCCTGTCAAACGAGAAAGATCAGAGAAAAAACTCCCTGAAACCACTGCTGGAAGAACACAAGCTGTTGGTGGCAGTGTTATGGTCCAGGGAATGTTTTTATGGTATACTTTGGGGCCAATCATCCATGTGGGAGGTACTCTCAACTGATTTATGTATGAATTCTTTCAGATCACATACACCAAGGCATGCAGATTGTCTTCTTTTAGGTAATGGGATTATGCAGCAAGACATAATACATGACTAGAAATGTCTGATATTGGTTGGAAGACCATGAGCTAGACTTCCAAGTATTATGCTGACCCCTTAATTCCCAAGACTTAAACCCAATTCAGCACTTGTGGGACCACCATGATCGTTCGCTTCACAAATTCTCCATCATGCACCCTCCAGCTGTTGTAGAATGCAGTGGGCATGGCTCCAGATACTTGTGGCAACGTATCAGGACCTTATTGAGTCACTCCCTGCCTGTCTAGCTGCTGTCTGGGTTGTACCACTCAGCAGTTACTTTGGATATTAGCTGGTGGTCATAATAATTTGACTCAACTGTGTGTATACTAACACTAAGGGTGACATGTATGAAGGGGTCAGTTTTAATGTTCTGTCGTTACATGCGGCAAAAGTGATTAGTCCATCTAGTTTCCTGATGTATGGCTCATAGAGTGAACATGTTTAGCGCATTGTGCACTTGGCCCGACACTTTGTAAAGCGCCAAAGATGTGGGGGTGTTCTGGGGGCATCACCCCACATTGTACTATTAGATACATTTATAAATACAGCTTGCCCAAACTAGACGCATTACTGCTCTGACAGGCAGGCCTATTCCAATGTTGTCTGCCTGAGCCACATTGGAACTAGATTTGCCATTAGGGCAAAAAATATCCCTTACTTCTCAACTTATACCAGTACAATAATAAAAAGTAATTTATGATAATTATCAAACTATATAAAATTTAATTATATAAATGTCATAATAAATTAAATAATATAAACGCATATAAGATCCCAAAAATATAAAATTATCTCCTATGAAATGACTTTATGAATTAGATAATCTAAAATTAATTAACAACTAAATAATATAAATTATTAACATCTAACATAAATCCCATTCTCAATCGTGTATTGACGGAGTTAACGTAGTATTATCAGTGATTACAAACACATCACAGCAGGCTAGAAATATAATAAAAAGCATTTAGAATAGCATGTCAGTGAATAGAAACTATGGTAGTGATCTTGCTCGTTGCAAGACCTGTGGTGTGCCAGCTATTACTGTATATCAAATATACGTTTGGCGCATTACTAATGCGGCAAAGTTCGACGGTGCACCAAACACAGATGTGGTACGCCTCGAACCTTAGGCACCTTTTATTACCGCACATTCATCACTTTCATATAATCAGGCGCATTTTACATGAGGAAAAAAAAAGACACAAAAAATTGTGTCGAGGTGCCAAGTTTCATGCATGTCTCCCTAAGAGAGCAAATGCAACAGGCTGTGTAGATTTATACCAGAAGACCCACATTACACTGGCAACTGATTATTAGCAAACACTAAGAGAGACATGTATGATTGGGATTTTCACCCTTTTCTGGCTACAATGCCTAATGCGCCTAACGAATGTGTTAGGCACATTGTTCGTAAGACTCTACACTTTCTAGTGTGCCTAACATGTGGGAGCGTTTTGGGGGCATTCTGTTGGCGTGTCTCAACACATTCGTAATAGTAGACACATATATGAATGTGGATCAGCAAATCAAGGCGCATTACTGTTCGAACAGGCAGAGCTATTTTCATGTGCTCTGCCTGAGCCTGAGGAGTCGAAGTGGAGCTGGATTTGCTGTTAGGGAAAAAAAAGTCCAATATTTCTCAACTTATACTAGTACAATAATAAAAAGTAATTTATGATAATTATCAAACTATATACATTTTAATTATTTAAATTTAATAAAAAAATTTATCATATAAAATTAATAAAAATATGTAATATCCCAAAAATATAAAAATATCTTCTATAAAATGCATTTAACAGAATCTAAAACTAGTTTACATTAAATAACCCAGTGATGTTGTTGTTCAGATTCTACAATTTTTAAATTTTTACTACATTAAATTTGAAATTTTCTTTTTGCTGCTCTCACCCTTTATTTTACATACAGCAAGAGCCAGCACACCACAGGTCAGCCAGCACACCACCATAGTTTCTATTCACTGACTTGCTATTCTAATGACTTTTCTCTTATTTCCAACCTATCTATAACCTTTATATATGTTAAGCGCATTACAAATGCGCCTAAGTTTCATAATGCGCCTAACACATAGGCAAGGTGCGATGAACTTTAGACTCCATTTATAATCACACAAAAAACACTTTCATACATTAAGGCTAGAGATGGGCGAATTTCTCAAAAATTCGTTTCGGTCACTTCGCCGAATTTTCCGACAAAATTTGATTCAGTCCGAATTACTTTGGCACGAATCGCGTTAAAAAACAGCTATTTCCAGGCTGCACAGAGCCTGCAGGGTGCTGTAGAACGCTGTGCCATGCTTAAATATGCAGAGGGAGCTTGGTTTGGTCTTCATACATTTTTTTTTTTTAGTATGACACGCACATGACTGCCGCCGCTCTTAGAATCGCTTCACTATAAAATTCCCTGGGCACTTAAGAGGGCAAAATTGACCAAAAAACTCATGCGGAAATGTAGCCTGATAAAGTCATGCCAGCGAAAGCTGGAAAAAAACAAGCTGAGAGCTCAGGTGGCAACATTAGTGACAGAGGGTGGAGGTGATGGCGGCAGCCACAGCAGCATGAGGTCAGACAGTGGCACAATGACATTCTGGAGATGGCAAAACAGTAGTAGGCCACAGAGTGGCACAATGAAATAGAGTGGAGGTCACGGTAGCAGCAGCATGAGGGCAGGCAGTGGCACAATGACATTCTGGAGGTGGCAAAAACTGGAGTAGGCAGCAGAGTGGCACAATGACTGAGAGTGGAGGTGACGGCGGCAGCAGCATGAGGTCAGGCAATGGCACAATGACATTCTGGAGGTGGCTAAAACAGGAGTAGGCCACAGAGTGGCACAATGACAGAGAGTGGAGGTCACGGTAGCAGCAACATGAGGTCAGGCAGTGGCACAATGACATTCTGGAGGTGGTAAAACAGTAGTAGGCCACAGAGTGGCACAATGACAGAGAGTGGAGGTGACGGCGGCAGGAGCAACAGCATGAGGTCAGAGAGTGGCACAATGACACAGTGTGTAGGTGACCGCAGCAGCAACAACAGCAGCAGCAGCATGAGGACAGAGAGTGGCACAATGACACAGTGTGGATGTCATGGCACCAGCAACAGCAGCAGCAGCATGAGGTCATAGAGTGGCACAATGACAGAGTGTGGAGGTGGGTGGCAATACCAGTCCCTGGTAAAGATGGTTGGTGGCAGATGGAGAAACTGGCAGCAGATGTGTGGCATCAGGCGGGTGGCGGCATCAGAATAGTGGCTGAGGCAGGTAGTTTGAACCTAGACTCATTTCTCACAGTTTGGGTGAGGCGTCATGACGCCTTAGTCTGACGCCTAAGGCATTGGTGTGTGGAAATCCTGGCCGATCCACGCCTGATTCATCTTGACAAAGGTAAGTCGTTCCACATTTCCCGTGGACAAGCGGGTTCTCCTTGGGGTAACGATGGCCCCCGCCGCTCTGAAGACCCGCTCTGATGTCACACTACTGGCCGGGCAGGACAGCTTCTCCACTGCAAACTCGGCAAGTTGCAGCCACACATCCAGTTTGGCTTCCCAGTAGTCCAGCGGATCTTCTAACTGGGTGGCAGAGTGCTGTCCAAGTAGGCCACCACCTGTTGGTTCAGGGTCCGCTCCAGGTCCCGCCGCTGCTGCTGCTGGCGACTGCCCTCCTTACTAGGTGGGTGAAGGAAGCTGCTCAGCAGTGACTGCAGACTTAGGTTGCTGCTGATGGAGCTGGTACTACTCTTACCCCCCCACCTTCCCACAGCAGCCGCGGCAGTAGTACGTGAGCGCTGAGGAACCCCCCGGTCAGACCTGTCAGAGGAGGGACGATGCCGCACATAGGCAGCGGCCAACTGACTACGGAGGATTTCCCTATAGTATTTGAGTTTGTCCTCCCTCTCAATAGCTGGGAAAAAGGTTCCCATTTTGGACCGGTAGCGAGGGTCCAATAGGGCGGAGAGCCAGAAGTCATCCCTCTGCCGGATGGTGACTATTCGACTGTCACTAGCCAGGCAAATCAACATGCTGCGGGCCATCTGCACAAGTGACTCCGAGGGGCTCCCTGCCTCCATCTCCACTGTATACTGCCACGGTACTTGCGGGTCATCTGCCTCGTCTTCCTCATCTCCATCTACCTCCTCCAGCTGCTCCTGCTCCTCCTCTCTTGTCACCTGGGTAGAAAATCCACTCATTTCACCAGACCAATGCTTCTGCTCCAAGTCCTCCTCCTCCTCCATTTCAGCCCCCCAGCGGACTCATGTGGCCGCGAGATGTAGTCCCCACATCCCCCAGTCCCCTGCCCAGACAGATTTTTCAGCATCTGTTCCAGGACAGGGAAAACAGTAGAATGACATTATTCATCCCGTAGTCCTGGCGACTGACAAATAACGTGGCTCCTCGAATGGCCTCAACAAAGGCAGGTGCCCAGGGCATGAGCTCCCACTGGCTTACACCCAAAGTTACACGGGGGGAGTACTCCTGTCCGCCTGGATCATCAAAGATCGTTAATGGCCTTTCTCTGTTCATACAGTCGGTCCAACATGTGCAGGCGGGGAATTCCGACGGTGGAAACATCGCATATCAGAGTGTGTTGGGGGAGGCCGTTTTGCCGCTGGAACTCGAGGAGGGTGTTCCTGGCTTTGTAGGAATGAATAAAGTGCATGCACAGTTTCCTGGCCATTTTCAGAATCTTCTGAAGACTTCAGGAACCTTTTCACAACCAGATTGAACACATGCGCCATGCTGGGCGCATGGACCATCCTCCTCGGTGGCAGCGCGGACACCATGTTCCTCCCATTGTCCGTTCACCATGGTTCAGATTTTCAGTTGGCGCGGAGAAAGCCACACATCGATTTCTTGCTGCATGACGCGGAGCAGTTCCTCCCCTGTGTGACTTCGTTCGCCGAGGCAAGCCAGGTGTAGAACTGCGTGACACCACAGTATTCGTGAAGGCTGAGATGGTGGTGGTGGTGGAGGAGGAGGAGGCGGACATTGGCGCAGGAGCCACAGTTTGGCAACGTGGAGGAGAAGCGGCGTCTCCTGTCCAAGTTGTTGGTGTGCCTGGGCAGGAAGCACATTCACCCAGTGGGCCGTAAAGGACATGTATGGCCCTGACCGTAGTTACACTCCGGGACGTCCGGCTGCCATGCACCTTAAAAACAAGCTCAAAGACTGGCCCACTTTCTGTTTACATATTTATGAAGTGCTGGTACTCCCTTTTTTGGAAAATAAATTACGGTTTGGGAAACTCTCCTCTCAGCTCGGCACAAGCCATTAGTTCTCTGAATGGTGCAGAGTCCCCTTTTGGAAAAGGGGAGGGACTGCGTACCAACAACTTGGACAGGAGCACGGTCAGCTCTGCACCTTAGGATGGTTGGACGCATACTGTTGTCTTCTTTTGCAATCGCCTCGCTGAACGACTGCTGGCGCCATGAGTGGTGAGGGCAGGAGCATTGGACCGGGAGATGATGTCAAAGAGAAACAGCTCCCTTCTGCAGAGGTGGTGGAGCCTTGACTGGCTGCAATGGCATGCGTGCCACTGGCCGCTGCTGCTGCTGCTGCCTTAAAGGGTTAATGAAGATCACATCTCCTGCACTAATCACTGCTACAGAACCACCCACAACCTGAGGAGACTGAGTGTAAAACTGCTTGTAAAAACTTTGAGACTCTCGGTTCACATATCTTGATCAGAACATGTTTAAGCTGCCCACGACTTTCAACGTGGTCTCAAATCGGGCAATTTCCTCCTATCTTTACCTCTCAATCGAGCCAATCAGGCCTCTCACTGGGTCACCGACCTCCATTATTCAGAGAGAAAAAATAAAAAACACCCAACCTGCAAAGCTGCCCTTCTTATGAAGCCTGTAAAGGTGGGCGGGGACAAAAACCCAAATGGAAGCACCCTTCCTTTCCATATAGGTTAAAATCAATGTATACCAAGTATAACGTATGTTTCTGCACACAAAAACATTTCTGAAAAAACGATGCAAACCTGGGTGCCACTGGCAGGGGTGCGGCACACATTTTAATTATACAGTACACACACAGACCTCAGCCACAGGCACATTTCTGCAAAAAGGGCAATACACTACGTCGAAATCCCTAAAGAAGCATTTATGCTATCTATCATAAATGAAAAAACTTTGAGACTCTCGGTTTTACATATCTTGACAGAAACATGTTTAAGCTGCCCACGACTGGCGGCGGTCTGTGTGTGTACATGTATAATTACATGTGTGCCCACTCTCACAGGCTGTCATAAGAAGGGCAGCTTTGCAGGTTGGGTGTTTTTTATTTTTTCTCTCTGAATAATGGAGGTCGGTGACCCAGTGAGAGGGTGATTGGCTCGATTGAGAGGTAAAGATTTGGATTTGGACTGCCCGATTTTGAGACCAGTTTGAAAGTCGTGGGCAGCTTAAACATTTCTGATCAAGATATGTGAACCGAGAGTCTCAAAGTTTTTTCTTTTTGATTTGATAGCATAAATGCTTCTTTAGGGGGTTTCGACGTAGTGTATTGGGCCCTTTTTTTCAGAAATGTGCCGCTGGCGGCGGTCTGTGGTGTACATTATAATTACATGTGTGCCGCAGCCCTGCCCGTGGCACCCGGTTTGCATACGTTTTTTCAGAAATGTTTTTGTGTGCAGAAACATACGTTATACTTGGTATACATTGATTTTAACCTATATGGAAAGGAAGGGGTGCTTCCATTTTGGGGTTTTTGTCCCCCCCACTCTCACAGGCTGTCATAAGAAGGGCAGCTTTGCAGGTTGGGTGTTTTTTTTATTTTTCTCTCTGAAAATGGAGGTCGGTGACCCAGTGAAAAGGCCTGATTGGCTCGATTGAGAGGTAAAGATAGGATAGGAACTGCCCGATTTGAGACCACGTTGAAAGTCGTGGGCAAGCTTAAACATGTTCTGATCAAGATATGTGAACCGAGAGTCTCAAAGTTTTTTCATGTATGATAGATAGCATAAAAAGCTTCTTTAGGGATTTCGACGTAGTGTATTGCCCTTTTTGCAGAAATGTGCCGCTGGCGGCGGGCTGTGTGTGTACATGTATAATATACATGTGTGCCGCAAACCCTGCCAGTGGCACCCAGGTTTGCATACGTTTTTTCAGAAATGTTTTTGTGGTGCAGAAAAAATACGTTATACTTGGTGTACATTGATTTTAAACTATAAGGAAAGGAAGGGGTGCTTTCCATTTTGGGTTTCTGTCCCCGCCCACTCTCACAGGCTGTCATAAGAAGGGCAGCTTTGCAGGTTGGGTGTTTTTTATTTTTTCTCTCTGAATAATGGAGGTCGGTGGAGCCCAGTGAAGGGCCTGATTGGCTCGATTGAGAGGTAAAGATTTGGTAGGACTGCCCGATTTGAGACCACGTTGAAAGTCGTGGGCAGCTTAAAATTGTTGTGATAAAGATATGTGAACGGAGAGTCTGAATGTTTTTTCTTGTTTGATAGATAGCATAAATGCTTCTTTAGGATTTCGACGTAGTGTATTGCCCTTTTTGCAGAAATGTGCCGCTGGCGGCGGTCCCGTTGTGTGTACATGTATAATTACATGTGTGCCGCAACCCTGCCAGTGGCACCCAGGTTTGCATACGTTTTTTCAGAAATGTTTTTGTGTGCAGAAACATACGTTATACTTGGTATACATTGATTTTAACCTATATGGAAAGGAAGGGGTGCTTCCATTTTGGGTTTCTGTCCCCGCCCACTCTCACAGGCTGTCATAAGAAGGGCAGCTTTGCAGGTTGGGTGTTTTTTATTTTTTCTCTCTGAATAATGGAGGTCGGTGACCCAGTGAGAGGCCTGATTGGCTCGATTGAGCGGTAAAGTTTGGATAGGACTGCCGATTTGAAGACCACGTTGAAAGTCGTGGGCAGCTTAAACATGTTCTGATCAAGATATGTGAACCGAGAGTCTCAAAGTTTTTTCATGTATGATAGATAGCATAAATGCTTCTTTAGGGATTTCGACGTAGTGTATTGCCCTAAAACTGCTTGTGACTCAGTGAAACGGCATGGTGAGACAACCCCTTTAAAATCTCTGATTTCCATAGTTGTCATCCAGCACATGATACCTTTGTAGGAGACCTAATAACTTGATAACTTACCAATGACTGAAATATATATATTAAAGAACCTTACACTAGAGGATAGTGCAGTAAATGAATATAATAAAAATAATAATAAGAATAATAATAAGAAAAGAAGAAGAAATGACAAATCACTAGCAATATTTAGGGGATTATTTAAGTCTTCTGTATTTCTGTTATCCCATTATGTTTTGTTTTGTCATGTACACGATGTTGTAAGCTGTATTCAGTTATTTTGGGCCACATGTATAAAAACTGTCTAGGTCTAAGACTTTCTTTGTTGCTCATAGCAACCAATCAGAGCTCCCCTTTACTTTCATTTAAATCTCTGAAAATATGAAAGGGGAACTCTGATTGGTTGCCATGGGTAACAAAGAAAATCTTACACCTAGACAGTTTTCATCAGAGACGTAACTTGAAGCTCCTGGGCCCCAGTGCAAAAAGTGGAATTGGGCCCCCCAGATACCATGTGCTATCTATAATACTGGTGTCTTTCTATGTGGCCCCCTCAGGCTGCAGGGCCTGGTAGCGACTGTTAGATCTGCATCCCCTGTAGCTACGTCTCTGGTTTTCATACATAAGGCCCTTGGTGTGCACCACCAGCATATGTGCTAGGAAATACATGCAGATACTAAAAGTATGACCTGTCCTTTGTGACTAAACTAATATTATACTTTAATATTTTTGATGTTTTATAAATAATCAGTCTGTTTGGGTACAATAAGCTATAGGGGAATTGTCAGAATTGATACTGTAGTTGTATCACTTACTTTAGCAACTCAGGTACGCAGGAAATGTTTGTGACTTGGGAGTTAAATGTTGCAGCTACAGAAGCTTCTTGTTCAGATAAAGAAATCCCAGCATTAGCCATTTTTAAAGCCTAGAAAAAAAACATTGTATATGAATGGCATATTCAATTGATATAGTGTGCATAAAGGTATATTCCCATATTTTCATGATTTTTTGACACCAAAAGACAATGAGTTGATTTCATTTAGAAGTCATAGTTTTGGAGAGAACATGTCAAATTCCACACTTTTAAAGGGAATTAACAATTTATAAACTGGAAGCAAAGGTAATCCAGCACCCATGGACACAGGATTGAGTTCGTAGAAAGCAAGGTTCACTCTTTATTGAAAATTTCTTAAAAGCATGGTTAAAAACATCCAAACATGCGAATATAAGTTTACACGTTTCAGGCTAGATCTTCAGCCCTTAGTCGTAACATACTCTGAACATCGAACAGATTTTCTTATGTACCCACCCAGGAAGTAATCAGTATTTTCACCTGATATTTAACTCCTTGGATACAGAAGCAGTAAACACCCTATCTACACCAGCAGCGTTAAACACATTTAAGATATCTAAATATCTGCATGCGCTGATGGTGTTATACTAACTATAATACACAAACAAATACATGAAGGTCAAATGACAAAACTACACAGATATCACGTACTCGTATATGAAAGAAATACATTAACATAAGGCACCTTAAATGTAGTTTAATATAAGTATAAATATCCCTATTATGGAGATATATGATGTGCCATTTAATATAGATACATGAGATTTGTTCTATGGTTTAATCCTAATGGGCATCTTGTGTCAAGTCTAAGGATCCAATATGCTTCTCTATTAGTAAGAACCTTCCTCCAATCCCTCCCGCGTGTTTTTTTTTTTACATACTCTATTGCCATAACTTTTAAATGTTCCACACTGCTATGATGTACGTACTGAAAATGTTTAGAAACTCCAGATACTTACGGGGACCTGGATGAGTTGCATCATATACATGTTCCCTAATCCTCACATTGAGGCATCTGGTGGTGCAACCCACATATTGTAAATTGCAAAGATCGCACCAAGCCAGATATACAACATGTGAACTATGACAGTTCATAAAACTATGAATTTTGTATTTTTTATGTGTAACATAAGATTCAAAATTTCCCGATTTAACCATATATTTGCATTGTCCGCACCTACTGCGGTACGCATCTGAATGAGCCCTTAAAATCAATCCACGTATCTCGTCTGTGGACCGGGGTGTTAA
Organism: Phyllomedusa bahiana; assembly: GCA_025379985.1. NCBI lineage: Eukaryota > Metazoa > Chordata > Amphibia > Anura > Hylidae > Phyllomedusa > Phyllomedusa bahiana. The sequence continues at coordinate 46,798 of JAODAL010030440.1, forward strand.
CAAACATACTGGGTGAAACTATGTTACCTATAGTCCTAGATTTTTTAGAAATGTACCGACACCCATCTTTTAAAATCTCCCAAAGTGTGGAATCTGTGGTGAGAACCGGTAGGTACTTTTGTATAATTTTAGTAATCTCGGAAAATTGCCTGCTAAAAGCAGTAGTGAAACATATTGGAAACTTATCTTTTGTCCAATATCTCTTTGTTGTATCAATAAGTTCATCACTATTTCTCTCCGATGCTCTATTAATACCTCTCTCAATCTGCCAAGTTTTGTAACCCCTACTTTTTAATCTCTTAGTAATAATATTCTTCTCTATCTCGTAAGCTTCTGAACTGCTAAATTCCCCTGTTGGAAGATTATTTATTACATGCTTGGGATGGCAGCTTGAAGCATGGAGAATATTATTCCCTGCAATAGATTTTTTTATATGTTGCTGAATGGATTCTACCACTAACTGAATCACCCATAAGTTTAGGTCCAAAAATTGGATCTCTCTGGAATTCATTTCATAAGTGAATTTCAAATTCTCGTGATTGGAATTCAGATAATTCACAAAAAGGGGTACTGACATAGACGATCCCTGCCAAATTAGCAGGGTATCGTCTATGTATCTCCCATACCAGGAAATATCTGCAGCAAAGGGGTTATCGTCATTGTATATGTGTTTCTCTTCCCACCAAGCTACAAATATATTCGCTAAGGAAGGTGAAAAACACACCCCCATGGGACAGCCCTGTATTTGTAGATAAAACGTGTCACTAAAGGAAAAATAATTGTGTCCCAGAAGGAATTCTGTCACTAACAAAATATGCTGTTTAAGATGGTCGCTGTATAGAGTATATTTATCCATTTGACATGCTAGTGCCTGTAACGCCATATTATGCGGGATAGAAGTGTATAGAGAAATGATGTCACATGAAACCCAATAAAAATCTGGCCTCCATGTGACATCGTTCATACACTTTAAAACTTCCCTCGAATCCTGTAAAAAACTAGGAGATCTGAGAACCAAGGGCTGGAGATGCCTATCTAACCACGTATTAAGATGTTCATATATTGAACCTATTCCGGAAATAATAGGGCGCAGTGGTGGTGGAAAGATCCCTTTATGTACCTTGGGTAATGCGTGGAATATGGGAGTCCTGGGGAATTTTACTGTCATGTCGTCCCTCTGTTTAGCTGTAAGTATTTCCATAGTGAAACCTTCCTGTAATAGTTTGTCTACTTTATTGGAAAAACATTTTGTGGGATCTGTTGTAAGTTTTCTATATACAGTATCTACATGTTAACTTCTCTAGAATAAAGATCTCTATCTAATACTGTTATAGTCCCTCCTTTGTCTGATGCACGTATGATGAGATATGGATTAGATTCTAAATCTTTCAAAGCCTGTGACTCCCCTAAGGTTAGATTACTACGGCTCTTAGTGTGTTTAAGGTGTAAATCTCTGAGCTCCCGCTCCACTAAAAATTGAAAATCCTCCATGGATGCGGTTCTCGAATTTACCAGGTAAAAATCCCTATTCCTAATATATTGTAGATTTACATCCTGTGTGGTAATGTTAGTAGTGATACCATGATCCTCATCTAACTCGTCTAAAACCAATATGGATCTCTGTTCAGCAAACTTTAAACCTCGTGGAAAAAATTCCATAACTTCAGTTACATCTTTATTATGGGCTTCTGATTTATCTTCAAAAAAATGTTTCTTGACTGTAAGAAGTCTCACAAAATAATTTACATCTTTTATGGTCTGTAGCAGGGACATATCCCAGACCTCTGCTAAGGACATTAATCTGATCTGATGATAAAATGCATACAGACATATTTAATACATTAGAAACTGGATATTCTCCATGGCTATTGTCCACAATCTCTGTAGTGGGGGAGGGGTGGGGTGTCTCAACAAGTTGGGGTCCAGATTGAATTCCTGACATAAAGTCCTTGAGCGTGACCTCTGATGTTTCCCCCCCCCCCTCCCCCCTCTCCGCGTGCATTTCCTCGTCCTTGGAAAATTCTGGCTTTTTTGAGGAATATTGTGGTATCAGTCCCAGTCTCTGAACTGTTTCCCTCCAAAGGTAAAACAGGTACTCTTTTGTTCCGTTTTTTGTATTTCTGTTTTTTCAAGATGGACCTAGGATATGACTGTTCATTATCAAACTGCCATCTATAGATTTTGCCATTGGTGTAATCCAGGGAATCTCTGTTAAATTTCGATTGTTTAATGGATATAATATTTTCCTCTAATTTCAGGCTATTATTCTTGATTTTCTCATCCAGAAATTTAAATGTAGGATCCTGTTGATGAACCATTACTTCCTCTTTTGCCTCTTTCAGAGTTACATCCAAATTATTCAGAGTGTCATTTTCATGCCTGATGATAAGTGACATCAGTTTCATCGAACAATCACTCAATATCATGTTCCATTCTGTTATAAAGGAGTCGTCGTAGGTGAAAGGTAGTGTAGTGCAATCCCACCAGACTCTTAGGGGCCGTTCACACGGCACAGGACAAATACTGGCCGGTTTGCCGGCCGGTATTTGTCCTGTTTTGCGGCCGTCCTCACGGCCACGGGGGGACGGCTTTTCTCCACAATGAGCGGAGAACAGCCCTCCCCCCTCCCATTGAACAGCACAGATTCCGTCCGGAAACCGGACAGAAGATTGTGCATGTTCAATGTTTTGTCGCCGGTCCGCCAGCGACAAAACAGTCGGGCGGAAAACCCGTGCAGTGGGGACTGCTGCACAGGTTTTCCATAGAGCACAATTGTGCTAATTTTCGGACGGTTTTTCAGGCGGTCTGAAAAACCGCAAACTGCCTGAAAAACCGGCCGAAAACCCGTGCTGTGTGAACATGCCCTAAGTTGTTGACACATAACTTTTTCCAACTCCAACATTTTCTGTTTTAAATCTAAACTTTCATGTTGTGATGATGCAGCATCTTGATCAAATATTTGTTTCGCTCTGTTACGTCTGGCAGGATTGTCCACTGTGAATAGAGTGGTTTCCTCAGGTGGTAACGAGTAAACCTCCATATTGCTATAGTATGTTGTATACCCCTGTCCACCAATCGCATGGACAAATTTCAACAGTTCAACGAGGAATATGCAAAAAATCCAGAAGCAAAAAAAAAAAATATTAAATAAAAAATAAGATAATAAAAATTAAAA
>JAODAL010030441.1:0-49970 GCA_025379985.1 Phyllomedusa bahiana
TGGGACGCACACTGGACTTCAGTCCAATACACCAAAAAATCAAAAATTAAACTTTAAAAGAAAAAGCAGTCTCTAAGAAAAGCTGTGACACCCAAAAAAAATCCGTATAAAATGAGTTCTTTAGTATCAGCTATCAAAAGCAGCCGTTGGCAGCAACCTTCCCTAATCATTTACAGTACACAGTGAAAGCGGTATGAGCTCCCAGCGTCGCTCCCGAAACTTATATAGTGTGGTGACGTCACAGAATCCCGCCGGTCTCTGATTGGTTCATCTCTGCACATGTCATGCAGTCTATGCCTTCTCCTCCCAGAGTTCTTTGCCCCATGTAACGCCATGTGCTCGCAGCCATTTTATCAATCAAAAGCACACTTCGTTCACCCCGAAGTACCCAAAGTTTGACTTTGTTCGAAACCCAAAATTTTTTTCCTGAAATTCTAAACGAATTCCACTTCGTTAGAATCAATTCGCCCATCTCTAGTCAACACCCTCCTACATATTCAAATATTTAATTTGGGCATTAGGACACCTCCAAAATATTTGCATCCTCTCAAATGGGTTGAATAAAATCTATATGTCACAGTTCATGCTGCGGCCCCTGCCACGAACCATCGGTGTGTCCGTGGCTGCCTTGTCTCCGCTGCAGCGCTCTGTTTGGGGGGTCTGTGTCCCCGCTGCTAGTATACTTACCCATCCCAGTTCCTGTCCATGCTGCTACAAGCATTTGTACTTAGTGCTCACCAACCCTGGCTCCTGTTTCCTGAGTCCTGTGTGTGCACTGCACCTCCTACGGCGCGCACAGCAGCTTTCTACTATTTAAAGGGAGAGTGTCCCAATTGTCAATTGCCTCTGACCTGTGACCCCTGGCTATAAGAGGAACTTCCTACCCTTGCTCCAGTTTCAGTTCATTGTTTTGTGATTGTCCATCAGAGCTCCTGACCTGCTCCTGGGTTCTGCTATTCAGGACTTAACCCCTGAGATGCCTGTTTCAGTTCGTGCTGTCCATCAGAGCTCCTGATCACCTGGATGTCGTTTCTGCTTTCCTTGCACCTGTCTTGAGTTATTCACCCGCTACTATTGCTCCCAGTGTCCGGTGTCCCTGTCTTGCACCTCGGCTGTCTCCGCGGGTAGCCACGTCAGGCGTAGCGACCTGGGGCCTTCAAAGCAGCAAAGTCCGTCTGGCCTGGCGGCTGGCTCCGGTGAAGACCAGGGGCCCCTTAGACTCCGTTCCCTGGCTTGGATCTCCATCTATACTATCTCGCCCATGGTGGTCACAGTGGATCAACTGCTAACCGACGATTGACGTGTCAGTGCCTACTGTCATCTCCGGATCATTACACTGTAAAACATGTCTAAAATTATATCTGAAGAGTTGAAAGAAGAGATGTGAATAAAAAACTTACCAGTACTTAGGGGTCAAGCACAGAGTGCTCTTACAGGATAATGCACTTCATAGCATAACTAAATATAGGTATTTGTACAGAGGATCTGTCACTTAGGTACAAGGTCATTAAATAATGAACGCTTCATTGTCCTGACATCAGCACTGCTATTCCTACTGTACACAACACCCCAGGACCACAGCAAAAAGCTCTAGATGTCTTTTGTGGGTTTTATGCTAACAAGGACACCACCAATGTCAGAAGACACAGTGAAAGCAAGAGTCAAGAAATACAATGCTCATTGTGTCCCCTATCTCTCGCCAGTACATAAATTGTGGGCAAAAAAACGTATGTCTCACTGACCTGTGTAATACATTTTGAATACATAATAAATTGTAGCAAACAGATATATCTAGCAAACATATGAAACACTTGCATATATAATAAATATACTAAAATTGTTTGTCTTTTAGATATTTATTGTATAATTTCTGCCTTTGTTGACTCTCAATATCTTCCTCATATAAATGTTCTGCAGAATATCCCTCAGAAATCATTGATTTTACTGCAGTTTTGAATGTGGATTAGCCCCATTCAATTGGAAAAATAATGGGGGGAAATAAAAATTTTAAACACTCACCATTATGTTGAGCCGAACCTTTTGGGAAAAAGGTTTTTATCGGCAAAACTTTAAGTATTTTCCGAACCCAAGTCAAACCAAATTTTTCCCGCAAGTGTGCTAAAAAGTTTGGGTTCGGGACAAGCTTTCAGAGCCTTTTTCAGCTGCTCCCTTCAGTTTGGGCGGGCAGCCAATCAGTGCAGGGCACGGGGAGTGTGGGGGGGGGTCAAAAACGTCACCTCTGAGGGTGTAGGGATCACATTGGCTGCTAAAATCACATGACGTCTTATGTTATGTCAGTTTTTCCTGTTAGTCGCCCCCTTTCCCCACCACTCTCTTTTTGGAAACACTGCTGCCCCGGTTCCCTGTCATTTCCGCAGGCACAAAAAAACCTTTTAATGTAATTTTTCACAGGAAAAGGGGCTGTATTGGAAATTCTCGGGGGGGGGGGGGGGCACTATAAGGAAATTTAAACAAGCATTAGTTGGGGGTTAGGGAGTGTGTTAGTATTCTTAGTAAAATTGTTTAAATCCTATTTCCCCGTTGCAAAGTTAGGCTTTTAAAACCCCTTCCCGAAATTGGGCTTGCATACCCCCTAGGGGAATGTTTTCCCCGCAAAAGGGACCGTATCATAGCCCTGGCTCGCGCGGGGCTTGCGGGGAGCCGCCGGGGATCGCGACATGGAACCAGCGGTAAATTTCCGCGGGGCTTCAGCCCCCCCCCCCCACCACACCCCCCGGAGTGAGCCCCGGCCCCGCGGGTGAAAAACGCATCATTACCGCAGCCGGGTCTGGCCCCCAATAAGAAGGCGCAGGCAGGGGGGGGAGTCCCTCGCCTCCCATGGCGAGGCAAGCGGCAAAGATGCCGCCCGCCCGAAACCGGACCCCCCGGGCCCTGAAAGGGACCCTGGGGTTGTTTTTGGTGACGTCACCCCCCCAAACAATGCATTGGGGCATGGTTCACTTTTTCCCCTGGTGCCTCTGCACAGCAGTAACGCGTGCAAAGATCCCTCTTCAAAACAGCAATCTAATATTGCGTTCCCATGAGGTTTTTGTGGGGAAAAGAAAAAAATTTAAAAAAAAGTAAAAAGTAAAAACAAAAATCCAAAAAAAAAATTAAACCATGAACTGCCCTTTTCCCCTTTAAAAACGCCAATCGCCCCAAAAAAGATCAAAAAAAAATTTAAAAACCCAATTTTGGTTTTCCCTGTGGAAAGCCCCCACCCAAAAATCGGGGTTACTTTAATTGACCCGTATGGAAAAACCCCGTAAAAAAAAAAAAAACAAGAAACATCACAGAATTGCGATTTTTGTACACCCTTTGCGCACAAAAAAAGAATAAAAAGCAAATCAAAAAATCATATAAATGCCAAAGGAAAAATTAAAAAATTTGTCAGTTCATCCCTCAAAAATAAGCCTTAAATCTGATAGGGAAAAAATAAAAAAGTTATGGCTTAGAAGACGGATGCAAAATTTTAAATTCAAAAAAAAACACTTTTTTTTTTTAAAAATGTTTTCCCAAATTAAAAAAAACTATATAAATAGGGGTACCCTTTAAATGTTTTGACCGAGGAAAGCAAACGGGTCTGGATACGTCCCGGTGAGCGCTGTTAAAAAAAAAATAAAAAACCTACTAGGATTGCTTTATTTCTTCACCCCTGCCTTCCAAAAAACGGATTAAAACTGATCAAAAAGTTTGTCCCCACAAAAATGATACAATTAAAAACGTCAACTCATCCCGCAAAAAAAAAAGCCCCTACACAGCTCCGACACGAAAAAAAAAAAAGTTATGGCCTAGACTATGGCGATGCAAAAAAAGTGTTTTCCTTTTTGAATAAAATTTTTTTTTTATTGTGTAAAAGCCCAAAATAAAATAAAAAAATACAAATTTGGGGATCGCTGTAAAACGTATCGACCTGCTGAGTAATACTGATGTAGCTTACTGCACGGTGCCCTCTTAAAAAATAAAAAATAAAACACACTACCGGAAAGTTGTTTTTTGTTCAAAAAGCCTCCAAAAACCCTTAATAAAAATTTATCAAAGCGGCATATGCCCCCCCCAATTTACTAATAAAAAAAGTCAATCATCCACATAAAACAATCCCTTTTAAACAGTCCGTATCAAAAATGAAAAAGGGATGGCTAACAGAACAGGACAAAATAAAAACGCAAAATTTTTTATGACCTTTTCATTATTAAAAGTAAAAAAACATAAAAAAATAAAAAAATCTTATACTTTAATTTTACCGACCCCCATAGTAAATATTTTCTTCATTTATTTCGCACGGGAACGCTGTAAAATTGAAGCCCAAAAAAAAAATGGTGGGAAATGCGTTTTTCCCCTCATTTTCATACCCAATGCAAAAAAAAAAAAAAATTTTTAACACCTGTGCCCCCCAAAAAGCACAATACACCCCCCAAAATGAGACTAGAGGTGGAATCCAAAAAGGGGCCCCGGGTTCGGAAGGGTTTCACCCCGTTCTGGTACTTTGGGGGCGTAAATTCGGGCGGCCCCCCCAAAATCTGGCTCCAAAAGCAAAATAGGCTCCCTCCCTTGTACCCCCCCCATGCGCCCAAACGCTTTTAAAAACCCCAGGGGATGGGATTGCCGAACTTGAAAAATTGGTAAAAAAGTTTTTGGGTCCTTTTTTACCAGGATACCTTGTAAAAAATGAAAAAATTTTCCTAAATTGGGAGATTATTTGGGAAAAAAAAAAATGTATTTCATTTTCACACCTAACGCTAAAAAAATTTTTTGAAACAACTGTGGGATCGTGTACCATACACCCCCTGATATATTTTCCTTAAGGGGTGTAGTTTTCCCAATATGGGGTATTTTTTGGGGCATTTATTAATTTTAGCACCTTAGGGGTCCGCAAATTTAAAAGGCCCCTAAAAAAAAATCGTAATGAAATTAGACCCAGAGTCCATAGGGGCTCCTCCATTCCGGGGGCTTTTGGGTTGAGCCAAATAATGCACTAGGGCCAATATGGGATTTTCTTGAAAACAGAAAAAATTGGGGGGTCAAATTAATTTTCATTTTCCCCGATCCTTTCCCTATTCTTTGAAAATGTTAAAAATTGAAAATCTGCAAAAAAAGTGAAAATTTTTAAATTTACTTTACTTTGCTTTATTCCCGTGAAAAAACCCCAAGGGTTAATAAACTTCCTAAATGCGGTTTTGAATCTTTAAGGGGTGTTGTTTCTTGATGAGGTCATTTTTTTGGGGGTATCAACATATAGGTCAATCAAAGTACGTAAAAAATAACGGGGTCCCTAAAAAAAATATTGCAAATTTTCTTGAAAAAATTTAAATTCTACTAAATTTTTAAAACCCCCCAATGCGTAAAAAAAAAAAAAAACATTTAAAAAAATGATGCCAAACTACAGCAGAATATGGAGATGCTAGTTATAAATATTTTGATGGAATATTTTCTGTCTTACATGCAGAAATTTTTGAAGTTTGAAATTGGTTTAAATTTTTTCAAATTTTTTTCCATACTTTTTAATTTTTTTAAAAAAAAAAGCATTTTTTGTACCCAAAATTTCTTTTCTACTTAAAGCACAATTGTCCCCAGAAAACAATTTGAAATCACATGGATAGGTTAAAAAATATAAAAATTTTTTCTCACATAAAATGACACTGACAGATTTCAAAAAAGGGGCCGTCAGGAGGCCAAAAACTGGGTCCGGCCGGTAAGGGGGTTAAACCCTTGATTTGCTGTGAAAGGTTTTCCATACAAAACCCCCTTTTCACCAAAAATTGCATAGAAAAAAATTATTTTTATAATCCTATTTGCCCCCGCAAAGTATAAACATTTTAAGATCACTTTTTTGCTGGAGTGTTTTTCCATACGACCCCCAATTTACGATGATATATAAAAAAAAAACCAACAGCCCTTTTGACACAAAGAAGACATCTGTATTGGAAATGGCACTGATTTAAATGGCAAGGGCAATGGGCAGTATCCCGTCAGGGGCCCCCCAACAAAAAGGGGCCCCGTGGTTGTAAAAAAAAATAGGAACATTTAAAGGGTGGGGGGGCCCCCATTTTTATTGAGCGCATGGGGCCCCAAAAAATGGTTTTTGTTGCTGCGCGCCCTGGCTAAAACTGCACCCCCTATAACTTAGGCCCTGCCTGATGAACCTCCATGTTCCCCATTGGGATGTTCTTGCTGCCGCCACATGTACGACATGGTCTTGGGCCCTGGTGAAAACAGTGAAAGGGGTCTCTTGCCAGTTACCATGTGTTATTTCCAATACCGGTGTCTTCTTATGTGTCAAAGGGACCCAGTAGCAGCTGCTGGCACTGCACCTCCTATAGCTACGCTGTCCTCAACTTTTCAGTTAGCCATTAAATGGAATGAATTATTTTAGCCTGTTAATTTTTTTCTGTGACTCTTAGAGCCAAATTTCCTTCACTAAGTTGTTCCACGTATCCATTGTACTGTTATGGATGCTAATTGCAGCTTCTCATCACCTGTATTGGTATAAAATAAACCAGAACATCTTCTCCCATTGACTTTAATGGGGTTCGAAGTTTGGTTCGAGTTCGACTCGAACTTCGAACCAAACTTCTCAAAATTCGAGGTTCTACTCAAACTTTTTAGGCTTCGCTTATCTCTACTGTAGTCACCAGTTTTCTAAGTAAATATATTTCTAAAAGTGCTATGGACATAGAATTCTCATTAGATGTCGGTAACAACCCATCCAAACCCCCCAAGCAAAGAAATCAAAATATAGATGTCCATAAATTAAGTTATATTTAACAATGAGAAATTGGGAAAAGTATTGAACACATGAAGAAAGAGAGGTGTGAAAAAAGCCATGGAAAGTTATGACACCAGCTGAAATCTATAATTAATTAATTTATTAATTTATTTATTTATTAATTAGAAAGCAATTCTACCACTTAGTAAAAAATAATATCAGCTGGTTCAACTGATGGCCTATAAAAAGTTGCCACATAGCAAACATTTTATGATGGGTACATTTTATGAGTTATCTCAAGACCTTTGCAACCTTATTATCGCAGAACATACTGATGGCATTGGTTACAGAAGAATTTCTAGACTACTGAAGGTTCCAGTGCGTAATGTTGGGGCCATAATCCGGTAGTGGACAAAACATAATTTCATCAACACAGGAGTGAAAAGAATTATCAGAAGAGTTGTCCAAGAGCCAAGAAGCACTGGTTGAGAGCTACAGAAGGACCTGGAATCAATAGGTACAATTTTTTTTATAGAAAGCAATAAGTAAAGCACTCAACCTGCATGGCCTGCTCACCACGCAAGACTCCATTGATGAACAAAAGCTTGTTCAATTGTGTTTAAAGTTTGCTTAACAATATTTAAACAAGTCTGTGAGAAAACAGTCTTGTCAGATGAAACCAAAATTAAAATCTTTGGATACTATTGTACACACCATGTCTGGAGGCCAAAAGACTCTGCCTATCACCCCTAAACACCAGACCAACAGTGAAGTTTGGAGGTGGGAACATCATAGTGTGCTGCTGTTTTTCAGCATATGGCACTGGTAAACTTCATATAATTGAAGGAAGAATGAATGGACAAATGTACCGAGACATTCTTGCTAAAAATCTGCTGCCATCTACCAGGATGATGACGATGAAACGAGGTTGGATATATCAGCAAGACAATGATCCCAAACACACAGCAAAGGAAACTCTCAACTGGTTTCAGAGAAAGAAAGTATAGCTGCTAGAATGGCCCGGCCAATCACCTGATCTGAATTCAACAGAAAATTTATTGAAGGAACTAAAGCTCAGAGTCTATAGAAGGAGCCCACGAAACCTTTAGGATTTGTGTGGAAGAATGGGCTGTGATCCCTCCAGAGCACTGCATGCCACTAGTTTCTCCGTACAGGTGGTGTCTTGAAGCTGTCATTACCAAGTAAGGCTTTGTACAAAGTATTAAATACGTTTCAGTAAGCGTTTTAAATACTTTTTCCTTGTGTGATTTCTCTTATTACATATAACTTAATTTATGAACATCTATGGTTTGATTTCTTTGCTTGTCTGATTTTGATGGGTTGTTACCAACATCTACGATGTCTAATGTGCCTAACGTATGTGTTTGGCGCATTGTTCGTAAGACTCGACATTTTCAAATGCGCCTAACGTGAATGGGTGTTCTGGGGGGTGTTCTGGGGGCGTTATGGGGGTGTGTTGCACCACATTCATAAGATTAGACACATATATGAATATGGTTCAGCAAAACTAGGCATATTACTGCTTCGACAGGCAGACCTATTTCAATGTGGTCTGTCTGAGCCTGAGGAGTCGAAGTGAAGCTAGATTTGCTATAAGGGGCAAAAATGTCCACTATTTCTCAACTTACACCAGTACAATAATAAAAAATTATTTCTAATAATTATCAAACTATATAAAATTACATTATTTAAATATAATAAAAATTTTTATCATGTAAAATAAATATAAAAATGTACAATATCCCAAAAATATAAAAATATCTCCTATAAAATGTATTTAAAATTAATAGAATCTAAAACTAATTTTACATTAAATAACCCACTGATTATGTTGTTCAGATTTTTAAAATTTTAATTTTGACTACATTAAATGTATTTTAGCTGCTCTCACCCTTTAGTCCACATACGGCAAGAGCCAGCAGGTCTTGCTTGGAACTGTTGTCCTCCAAGCGGGATCAGTCCCATAGTTTCTAGTCTCTGACATGCTTTTCTAATGACTTTTCTGTTATTTCCAGCCTATCTATAGTCTTTATACAAGTTAGTATTACTAATGCGTCAAAGTTCCATAATGCGCCTAACACAAGGGGGAGGCGCGTCGAACTTTACATAGCATTTATGAACGCACAAAAAACACTTTCATACATCAGGTGCATTATAGACTGAAAATGAGACTCGACTATTCACTTCCTTCATACATGTCGCCCCTAGTGAGAATTTCATGTCAATAGCACCTTTAGGGTATGTTCACAAGACTTATTTTGGTGCATTTCGCCGTGTTTTGGGCTTTACACGTGGCAAAATGTGAGCCTCAATTACGGTAATTCATAGCTCTCATAGAGAGCTATAGATTACGTGTCGTCTCCCCGCACGTACAATATAATCGTATTGTATGCACGGGGGGAGAATTGACATGTCAATTGTTCGCAGGGATTGCGCGCCGCTGACAATGCATGCCAATAGGGCCCCCCCCCCTCCCTCGTGCTTTGGAATTATGCGCTTTTGATTAAAAACACAAAAACACCCGCCGTATTGCGGCACATACTATACGCACCGCAATAAGCCATGTGAACATACTCTTAGAAATATATTAATTAGGAAAATTATCATACTTTGTCATCACAGTGGATCACAGCTTCTTATGATCATTTAAGGGGCGTTCCAGTTTTTAAAATTTGCATGTTAAATGTGGCCATTGAAGGGAAATATGGAAAAATTGAAAAAAGTCAGTCTTACCTAGTGGTACTCCACTGCTTCCATTCTGTAGTGTCCTGTGATTTGCTCCTCTTCCCTTAGGCTGTGTCCAAATGAAGAGTATTTTAAGTCGGTATCCATGTGCATACTTGAATACTCGTATAAAGCTTAAAGTAAACCATGCCCATTCACCTTCATAGAAAATATGTGTTGCAGTTCACACAATGCGTATTTTCGGCGGTTTGTAAAATGTGTCCAAAACATTTGTATGTCGATTTGGACCCAATTCCGTGTCCAGAACCCCATAAAGATGAATGTGACTTGTTTCTAACTATAAATCCACCAGAAATAAAATGACCTTAAAGGGGTTATCTCACTACATCGATTCATCTTGCCTGATTTCTGTTTTCTCGGGGTGTATTTACTGGCTTTACTGGCTACTGCAGGCCTGCAGTGATGAGCTGCTGAGGACACCAGGTCTGTAGCTATAGCGACCAGCACTGGTAGCCTATCAGGAGAGATTGAACAAGTCTGTAGCTATAGCGACCTGAGGAGCTGATGCAGCCCGTACAAGAGGGAATATCTAGGAATAGGCAGGACACTGATAATGGATACTTATTGCAAAGTAAATCCACATATAATTCTGTATATTGATATATTGTAAGGGTGGCAGGTTCACCCAATTTTTATGTAACCACCCTATATTTATGAAACAAGGCTAACTGTTGTAAATTTAGCACTTCTCTCCCGTTGTCTCTCTTGCGAGCAGGGCCCCCACACCTTGTGTCTCATCTGTAATTAGCTTTCATGTGTAACGTCAGTTTATTGTCTGTAAATATACCCTCTACATTGTAAAGTGCTGCGGAATTTGTTGGCGCTATACAAATAAAGATTACTATTATTATAATTCACCCTTAGGCTATGTTCACACGGCTTATTTTGGGACGGATTTCGTTCCGTATTGCACGCCGTACTGTGCTGTAATACGGCCAAAATCCGTCCCAGACATTACAGTAATCCACAGTTCTCATAGAGAACTGTGGATTCCGTCTCCTCTCCCCGCTCGCGAAATACGGCGAGCGGGGCGAAAATGACATGCACATTATCCTGGCGCCGTGGATAATGAAAGTCTATGGGGATGGTGGGCTGCCGGCCCCCCTCCCTCCCCCCGTACACACCTGTAATTGCGGGTGAAATCCGTCCTGCAATTACAGCGAGAATCAGCCATGTGAACCTGGCCTTACTGTGTCATATGCCACCCAACAGCAGAGGCTTGCATTTACTTACTATGGAGCATAAGCCTTTGTTGATGGACAATATCAGGAAGCAAAGAGGGGCACTACAGAACAGCAGCAGTAGGGGATTGGGAGGTAAGCATATCTTTTCTTTCTATTTTCCCCAACCCTGGTCCCATTTAAAGTTAATTTAAAAAAAACAATCATGCACATCCCTTTAAAACTAGCCAACTTTGTGATTTGTTTTTCCAGGATAGTTGCCGCATAATGCCTTATATATACATCCCACTCATCAGCTCATGCTACATGCTACATTTTACTTATTATAAGTATATTATATTCTTGTATCTTGCACATTATGTTGCAATGCTTTTTTGGCATTTTTTTCACTTTACAAATCATTGATTCTTCTGAAAAATATGATAGGTAATGTAAAAAAAGGCTCAAGAAAATTAAGTACCAAAAACATTTTTAAACCGCTTTAATGCATGAGAATATGGTCCAGGTCTTATATAAATATCTATATATATATATATATAATATATATATATATATTTTTATATATATATAATATATACAACACACACACACAGGGAAAGATCTCAACATTACATGGAAGCTGTGACAGATGACAGATGCCTAACAGTGGCATCCCTCAGCCATAGACTAATATAGGATCCATTTGATGGATACATTGTAAGCTTCTTCAAGGCGTATCCATTTAATGGATACTGCTATAGCCTATGGGTGACTGTTAGACATCCTTTTAATGGATTTCCAATTACTTAAGCTGCTATGGCTTCTGTGGAACAGATAGGTCATGAAAACCTGTGGAAAAGTTCATGGCATATTCATTTAACACATACTCATACAGTGGCATCTGCAACCCATAGGCTAATGGAAAAATTTAGTCCAGGTTCCTGTTGGGTGAAAAGTGCTATTTACTGTGTTGTTCTTTACCATATACAAACTAGACAAAGGCTAAAAGGACACTCGAACCCTCTTTTGGCCTCTGACAGAGGAGCCCAATGGAAATGTTTAGCTTTTATTTTCAGAGCTCTCTTGACTTGAACATATAACATAGTGGACAAACCTCGTGCAAATACTGCATCACACTGTTTTATATATTTTTTTTATTGTATTCTATTTTTTAATTTGTATGTTTTATTGAAATAAATTGGGATGTCAAACAGGATTGTATAACAGGATGACTGTCCTATAATATCTTGTTGCCACTGTACTACTTGCACTGTACTAAGAAAATTGATCAATCAAGATCCTGTTGTAATACATGACTGAAAATTAAGACTCTCTATGTGTCCTGTTAAAAAAATAATCTTGGCAGAAACTCACCAAAATTACACAACCTGAGGGCCCGCAATCAAGGCCAGGACGACGGGTAGGCAAAGGTAGGCGACTGCCTAAGGCGCTACTTCATCCCAAGCAGCAAGGGGGCTGAAGGAGGGATAGTGGGCTGATTTTGGGGTCGCTCTTTGCCTTATTTGCCTAGGGCACCAGAATACCTTGTCCCAGTCCTGCACCCAATGTCTATTTGCATGTCAGAGAGAAATGTCAGGTAGTGTTGTGCTTTGGCCTTGAGTTAGGTCTGAACCAAAACAAGACGAATTATGCCAGAACGGCATCATATCTGACAACCAATCATCTTCCTGCCAGTCATCAGATGTGGACAGGATTGCTTTCAGATGCCTCACTAACACTAGTGTTG
This sequence comes from Phyllomedusa bahiana, assembly GCA_025379985.1. Classification (NCBI taxonomy): domain Eukaryota; kingdom Metazoa; phylum Chordata; class Amphibia; order Anura; family Hylidae; genus Phyllomedusa; species Phyllomedusa bahiana. The sequence continues at coordinate 12,380 of JAODAL010030441.1, forward strand.
ATCAAACTGTTCTAGAAAAGTTAAGTTCTAGTAGAACTTCTTGAATTTTTAGAACTCGAACCGAACTGAACATTTACTGTTCATTCGAGTAATGTTCTAGTTTTAGTTCGACACGCCATTTTCAGTTTAGTATTCAGCAGTTTTCCGTACTTCCTGTTATCCAATCACCTTTCTGCACTTTTGGCGGCCATCCAATCAGTGCAGAGCACAAAGAGGTGTCAAAATCGTCATCGCTGAGGTGTAGGACTCTCACTGGCTGCTAAAATCACATGGCCATGTTATATATATATATTTCACTGTATTGCCTTGTGAATGCCATTTTCAGCTCACTTTCTGTACTGTACAGACTGCTCTTAGTTAGATAGCATTTTCCTCTCCATAGATATCAATAGTTAGGGAGTTTGGTATTGCTGACTGCATCTTTCCCACACCCGGAAGCTGTTATTTGGTGACATTTACAGGCTCTCATAATGCATAACTAACGCCTACTAACATATACATGGATACTCAGTTTTTGCAGTTTTGGGGGTTCAGTAACTGTATAACACACCGTCTCCAAATCTCCTATGTGTCAAAGGGCCTTTTGGCCCCCCCCCCCCCAGGATGCAGAGCCCCGTATCAGCTTCTACCTCTGCTCTTCCTATTTCAATGCTCCTGCTTGAAAGCTGTCCTCATTTTCAGTTATCCACTGAAAGGCATGAAGTATTTTTCCACGTATCCAGTTTATTGTTATGGATGGTAATTACAGCTTCTCCTCACTTGTATAGGTATAAAAATGATCTTTTCCCATAGACTTTGATGGGATTCGAAGTTCGAGTTCGAATTCTAACAGAACTTCAAACCGAATTCACAAAAGTTCCAGGTTCTAATCGAACTAGAACTTTTTACTGTTGGCTCAACACTAATTAACACCATTGAATGGAGCTCATTAGTGTCCTAAAATGCACCAAGAAAAGTGAAATATACAGCAGAAATCTGAGGATGTCCCTTGGATTTGTGACAAATACTACACAATATATTGTCCTGGGGGGAAAATTTACAATGTGAGTCTAACCCTTTTTCTCCCCTTTAGAGCTTTATACAGCCAAAATACAGCCAGAAAACCAATATGTTATAGAGGTCTAATAGTACTGAATACTTGTATAAGTGATAAACCTATTATACAACTGTTTGTAAAGTAATTGTACTGCACATTTCTATCTGTACAAGACATAACTGCACCTGTAATAAAAGTATTAGATCGTTATGTAATAAATCTATTTCAACCTTGTATCTGTAATATACTGCACATGTGCATTGGTAGTATACTGTACACCTATAGCTGTAATATACTGCACATGTGTATCTGTCATATACTGTATACCTATATCTGTAACATACTGCACATGTGTATCTGTAATATACTGTATACCTATATCTGCAATATAGTGCACATGTGTATCTGTTTCTGCTTATATTTGTAATAAATTATATTTCCATAATTAACCCCTAATCACCAAGGCCTATTTTGTTTCACATTTGTTTTTTCCTCCCTGTCTTCCCAGAGACATAACTTTTTTATTTTTTCATCTACATAGACAAACGAGGGCTTTTATTTTGCGGGACAAGATGTACTTTCTAATGGTGTCATTCATTGTACCATAGAATATACGTAGCAATCCCACTACAAAGCCCCTTACAGGTATTAGGACGTACTCATACATTCAATGTCGGTAAGGGATTAAAGTATGAACATGTTATACATCTTTTGAAAAATTGTGTTCACAATAAAACCATCTCACAGTTGTTTCTGTAAGGTCCCATTCACATACCGTTGTGAGTCCTTATTCGTGGTACCCATCAGAATACGCTTTTGTGTCTAACGTGGAAACCATACATATTTGCTAAACAGGGCAAATTTAGTCCAATTAGAACTCAATGGCCTTGTCGTAACCCTGGCTCATTATCCATCTGGATACATTTTTACAGAATCCCAAAGTATACCACGAACAGGGACTGAAAACAGTATGGGGATGGGGCCTAATGAATATATTAAGCTCTTATTTCTGTAATGAATGCATATCAAGTTTGAATCCCTAATAAATGTACTCTACACTTCTGTCTGTAATAAAACACTACATGATCATATCCATTATAATTCAATTGCACACTTGTATTTATAATAAAAGCATTAAACATTTAAATCTATAAGAGTTGCATGCTTCTTTCCATATGTGTATCACACACTACTGTCTATCTCAAGAATTGCATATTTAAATTTGTAATAAATCTAGAACTCACTTGAACTTATTAGAGCACTGAACATGTAATTCTCTTGTACCTGCACTCTACACTGTAATACAGTGGATTGCAAAAGTATTCATATCCCCTGAACTGTTTCTCATTTTTAAAAGTTACAGTCCCAAACTTAAATATATTTTATTGATATTTTATGTAATAGAGCAACACAAAGAAGGAAGTATGCATGAAGTGTAAAGAAAATAAGTGCTTTTCCAAATATTTGCAAAAAACTGAAAAGTGTGGTGTGTATATTTATTCAGTCACTCTGGAAGAACTGCAGAGATCCATAGCTCAGGTGGGAGAATCTGTCCACAAGACAACTATTAGGGTATGTTCACACGGGGTAATTTCAGAGTGCATTTCACCGCGTATTTGCACTCTAATACTGACGAGATGTGTGCCGAAATTACGGTAATCCATAAATCTCATAGAGAACTATGGATTACGCCTTCTCTCCCCGCTCGTACAATATGATCGTATTGTATGCATGGGGAGATAAGTGATATGCCGTGAGTAATGAATGTCAATGGGGCTGGCGGACACATTATGTAGCTCTCATGCCAAAAAGTGTCGCAGTTCATGTGTCCTTAAACATGCCATTTTTAAGGTGGTGAGGCTTAGACAAAATTAGTCACGGCGTAGGACACTTTTTTGGCGCACGAACAGTTTGTCTTGTGACATGACATAATTATAAAATGCCATGAAACACTTTCAAATATAAGCATAAGCTCAAATTTTGCACAGCACTACCTAACTCACTTTCCACTTGGACACTTTCATGCAACTGTGCCTGTGTGTGGAGGAAAGCCAACACTGCACATCCCCTTGAACACACCATCCCCAGTGTGAACCATGGTGGTGGCAGCATTCCTAAAAACTGAAAACATGTTCATTCTTCCGCCCGGTTGTCGAGCAGAACATGAACATGTGGGTATGAAGGGAGATGGCTTGAATTCGCAAACCGCGGACAAAAGTCACCCCCCCCCCCTCCCACCAAATGGCAAAAAAAGATAAAACACCAGTCAGAAAATGTGACCGATATTTTTTCTTTGCTGTGTGAACACACCCAAATAGTAAAAACATTCTGTACTCTCCACAGAATCCTTTTTTTCTGCTCATTTCTACTCCCAGTCGTTTTTTGAAACATGCTGCAAAAAACGCCAGAGTAGGGTAGAAAATTTACTATTGAAGTCTGTGTAAACTGCCAGGCATTTTTTGGCACATTTCTTTTTTTTTTTGCAGAAATCAGCAGTAATGAATGCTGTGCAGCAACAAAAAGCAAAATGCACCAAAAAGGATCGTTTTTTGAGCTGTTTTTGACATGCACTGGATAAAAATCTCAGTTTTATGAACAGTTTAAGGATTTGGTTTTCAGTGAGTTTTTTGCCATGTAGCTCTAGCCCAGACATCCACAAACTGCGGCCCTCCAGCTGTTGGGAAACTACAACTCCCATCATGCATTTATATAATCTATAACAGAGGGAATGATGGGAGTTGTAGTTTCCCAACAGCTGAAGGGCCGCAGTTTGAGGATGCCTGATCTAGCCTAAGGCTACATTCACATCACCTTAATCTACAAGTCTGACATATGCATTTTTAAAAATAAAAATGTGTACCCAAACATGTGCATTAAGATATACATTGACTTCTGTGGCCATATTTATTGCTACTGTATATGTCTTTGGCATCCATTTCATGATTTTATGTCATGTATCCTTTTTTTTTTTGACAGATGGAAGAAGCAGAGTGCCATGCTTTTTCAAGATATCCAAAAACATATACTGTACATTTCTATTAAGTGTACAAGAAAAACTTGGAGGATCGCTTGTTGAGAAAGATCTGGGCGGTTTTGTAGATCATAGACTTCAAAACAGCATGCAATGTCAATCAGCTGCCTCTAGGGCAAGTAAGATATTGGAGTGTATTAAAAGAGGCATGGACTCGTGGGACAAGGATGTAATTCTACCGCTGTACAAAGCATTGGTGCAACCTCACTTAGAATATGCTGTTCAGTTCTGAGCCCCAGTTTGTAGAAGAGATGTAATGGAGCTAGAGAGAGTGCAAAGACGATTAACCAAACTTAAAAAAGGGAATGGAGCATCTTATTATTGAAGGGGTTATTAAATTGAACTTTTTTTAGTTTTGGGAAAAAAGAACATGTTTAATTTATATAAATATATAAATTGTCCCTACAAAAAGTAGGGGGAAAATTTTTATTTCAAGTAAAAGCCCCCCTAAAAAGGGGAAAAGGGGGAAAATTCCCCTTCGACAGAAAAAAAAGGGAATTAAACCCCCAAGGAGAAACTTTTCCTTTCCACTGTAAGAACTGTGAACCCTTGTGGAATAGCCTGCCTGGGGAGTTTGGTCACAGAAAGGAACTGTAGAGAGTTTCAAAAAGGCTTAGATACCAAACCTGGAACTAAAGAATATTAATGCATATGTACTATGTAAAAATTTTTGGATCCTGGCTTTTGGAGGCCTGGGGTTTCAAAAAGAGGGTCTCCTTTGGGTCAATTGGTTTTGCCGTTGGGGGGTTCCAGGGCTTTAAACCCCCATGGGGAGGCTTTTGTTTAATGCCCTTTTCCCTCTCTCCCCTTTCACCCCCATTTTCCCCCCCTTTTGGTTAACTTGATGGACACGGGGTTTTTTTTTCAACCGTACTAACTATGTAACTAGGTATATGTAAAATTTTTTTTTGCAGTAAAGTCTTGATGTAATGTAAACTTTGCTCAATGCGGGTTTGTTATGGGGTATGTTTCCCCAATTTTTGGAATTTAATTTTTTTGGATATGTTTCGATGTGAAAAAGGGATTAAAAAGCGCTTTTGGTAAAATGTATCTAACACACGGCCAAAGTGTGGTGCGTGTTTGGGTGCGTTTTTGCTGCAGCAGAAATGTACCCTATAGTTTTAACTAGGGTGTCTGCTGCATAAAGGGATCAAAAATTTGATATGTAATTCTTTGAAAGATCCGAAAGGGGCCCCAAAAAAAACGCATGTAAAACACGCATCGGCGATCACTTGTCTGAACGCCAATGCGTATTTTACATTGAAACCAATGTAAATCACACTGTACATTGTTAGATGCGTGTTTGGGTGAACGAAGTGTGATTCTGATTGATAAAATGGCTGCGAGCACATGGCACTACAAGGGGCAAAGCACTCTGGGGGAAAAGGGGCATAGCCTGCATGACTTGCAGAGGTGAAGAAAATAAGACCGGCGGGATTTGTGACGCACCGCACTATATAAGTCCGGGCGCAAACCCGGGGAAGCTCACACTCCTCTCACTGTGCTCATCGGGGAAAGGGCTGCCGCGGTGAAGCTCTTGCTGAAAAATTTTATTTTTTATAGCGATTTCTGGGGGGTGTCTCACTTGTCTCAAGACTGTTCTTTTAAATGTTTATTCAAATTTTTTTGGGTTTTGGGATCTAAACCCATGTGCGTCCACTGCAGCTGCATATCCATTAAAATTTCAAAGTGGGATCTAAGCCAGTTCCTGTTGTATTCATTTAAAGAAACAGCGTTTTTACAAACAAATACCACTTCATTTTTTGGGTCTCAATTTTATTGCGCAATTAAAATCCCGGGGGTTTAATTTAAACGTTTTTTGCCCCTGGGGTGCTGACAAAAATAAACCCCTTTTTCAACGCCCAAAAAATATAAATTTTTCCTGTTGCCCAATTACAAACAAAGGTTAAATTACAACTGTACTCTGTTGTGTGGCGTAGAAAACACGCAATTGTAACCGCTACAAAGCTACTAGTTTGGGGGGGGTCAATTCTTTGGCGCAATTTACATCCCCGGGGTTAAATTAAGCGTTGTTTTGCTGGTGTCCTTACAAAAATAAACCGTTTTTTTTAACGCCCAAAAAATATAAATTTTTCCCGTGCCAATTCCAAGCAAAGGGTTTAAATTTCAACTGTATCTCTTGTGTGTGGCTAGAAAACCGCAATTGAACACGCTACAAAGCTATATTTTTTTCGGCTCAATTTTTTGGCGCAATTTACCCAGGGGTTTTAAATTAAACGTTGTTTTGCTGGTTCTGACAAAAATAAAATGCTTTTTAACGCCAAATATATAAATTTTTCTGTGCCCAATTTACAAGCAAAGGTTAATTACAACTGTATTCGTTGTGTGCGTAGAAAAACCAATTTTAACACGTACAAAGCACTTTTTGTGCGCTCAATTTTTTCAATTTCACCCGGGGGTTTAAATTTAAAGCGTTTTTGTGTGTGCGACAAAAAAGAAACCGTTTTTTTTCAAGCCAAAAAATAAAAATTTTTTCCGTAGCCAATTCACAAGCAAAGGTTTTAATTACAACTGTATCCTTGTTGTTGGCGTAGAAAACACCAATTGTAACACGCTACAAAGATATTTTATGCGGCTAAATTTCCCTTTGGGCGAAATTTTACATCCAGGGGTTAATTAAGCGTTGTTTTGGGGTGTGCTGACAAAAAAAAACCGTTTTTTTCAACGCCAAAAATATACTTTTTTCCCTGTACCCAATTTCACAAGCAAAGGTTAATTACAACTGTTTCTTTTGTGGGGCGTAGAAAACCGAAATTGTAACACCACAAACTGCTATTTTGGTGGCTCAATTCTTTGGCCCCCATTTACATCCAGGGTTTAATTAAGCTTGTTTTGCGGGTGTGCTGAAAAAAATAAACCGCTTTATCAACGCCAAAAAAAAATACTTTTTCCTGTAGCCAATTATGTCCGAAGGTTAATTTAACCCTGTTTGTCCCTTTTAAATTTTTAGAAAAACACACGGGTTTTTTTTAAACGGCACTAAATAAATTTTTACCGGGCCATTTGTGGAGCGAAATTTAACCCAAAGGGGTTCCCCCAAACTTGTTACTGGGTTCATTTGGAGTCAAAACAGGGTTAAATTTATCTTTTTTCAGATATCATCATCAAACAGGGCTGTACATTTAGAACAAACTATGTCGACAGGGGGAGGTGGGAGGGCCCGCCCTGGAGTGGCATGGCAAAACATTTCCCGGAACAGGCCCGGTCGCAGCGGGGGCACTCGGTGAGGCCACAACTGCCTGTCATCTAGCGGCCGTGGTTGTTCAGCAACCCAAGGTTCTTGATTGTTGATAGGGCATTCCCCTCCTCCCAGATTCATTGACAACCCCCCCCAAGAGTCGGTGGGGAACTCAACCCAAACCCTTGTTTGGGGATGGCCCGGGGGCGGGTCAGCGGCCCTAACCTGTCCTCAGCACCGCCCCTCGGCGCCCCATCCGGTTCCTAAGACAGAGATCTACTATGTGGTCTGGGCCCTCAGACCGCCACTACTATAGGAGGGATGTAACAATTTGAGAGAGCGGCAGTCAATGCGCTACCTTGGCCAGCGAAGAACATGGGGCACAATATCCTCTGCTTCTTGCACAGTAGGCCGGCAAAGAGATAGATGTGGAGCAGTGGCATGCGCGATGTAATGTTGTGAGAGGTCAGCCACGCACGCGCCATAACAAGACCGGTGTTGTGAGAACAGCATGTGACGATGAAACACAAATAGATGATGATGTAGCCAACTTGCCCACTTGGGAGTCCGGAGTGAGGCCATGGGCTTCATCATCGTCAGGATAGAGAGGGACAGTCAGCTTGCGCCGTCAGGCAGACAGCGCCCAGCCACAGCAAGTGCGGACTCGTGTTGCCCGTGAGTCCTGCAGGTTAGCTAGCAGTGCTGTGTCAGTAGGTGAGCCAAGCAGTCCAAGGAGGTAAAAAATCCGCCTTCGCAGGCTCCAAGAAGAGCAGCGGCACAGGGGCCCTTCTGCGAGCTGGACGCTGGCGGCAGTAGCTCCACTCAGTGCGGAGCGTATGGCGGTAAAATATGAATACCTCGGACGCTGTGGCCAGTTATTTGATAAGACACCGGAGGCAGCCCGAACGCTCTGGGTATATGTTAGATTTGTGGGACCCGAGAAAGTGAAGCGTGGCCTTGGAGCTTAACGTGTGGATCAACTCGGCCCCACAACCCCCCCCCACCCCCCCCCCCCCCCCCCCCCCCCCCCCCCCCCCCCCAACAACACACACACACACCCATGCCCACGTATATCATACATGACACATAGCGGATACTGCCGGGGGCCCTGGGAGAAACGTGGTCTTCCCTTTATAGCTTCAGATGTGGTGCGTCTTCCTGCCGCCGCCCAGCAACAGCTGCAGCTCAGCGACTCCAGTGGCTCGCATACATTGCAGGCCAGTACACAAAGGCTCCACCACTCTCTGCAGTAGGGAGCTGTTGTCTCTTTATGACATCATATGCCAGGTACAGTTGCTCCTGCTCCCTCACTAGCATCATGGCGCACCAGCAGTCGCTTCAGCGTGGCGATTGCAAAGAGACAACAGTATGCGTCCAACCATCCTAAGGATGCAGCAGCTGACCGTGAACTCTTTTTTTTTACTGTCCAAGTTGTTGGTTATATAGCAGTCCCTCCCTTTACAAATGGTGGTACCACACTCAGCACCATTCAGAAGAAATCTATTGGCTTTGCGCGAGCCGAGCTGGAGAGCTTCACAAGCAGTTATTTTATTTTTCACAAAGGCAAGATACCAGCAATTACATACAATTTGTAGAACAGAACGGTGGTGTCAGTACCTTGTGCTTATCGGTTTGACTTCCATGGTGCACGGCAGCGCGGATGTCTGGAGAATGTAACTTCGGTACAGCGCCAGCTATCATGTCCTTTACGGCCCATGGGTGATTGTGCCTTCATGCCCAGGCACACCAACAACTTGCGAAAGGAGACGTCGCTTTCTCCTACCACGTTGGGTCAAATGCTGCACCTGCAGCCAATGTCAAGCCTCCTCTCACTCCACCACTCGCCCACCATCTAGCCTCTACAAGTACTGCCTTCCATCATAACCACCATGTGTAGGGGCACCAGCACATTGTGTCACGCGCTGCTTCTACACCTGGGAATTGCCTCGGCCCGAACGACGAGTCACCACTGCGCTTTCTCCCCGCCCGCCAACACTGCAAATAGGCAACCATGATTGCACGGACAATGGAGATGGAATCTGGTGTATCCGCGCTGCATACGTGGAGGGATGGTCCATGCCGCCCTGCCCATGGGGTCACGTGTTAAATACTGGTTGTGAAAATGGGTTCCTGAAAGTCTCTCCAACCAATCTCTGACATTCTGAAAATGGGCCAGGGAAACTGTGGCATGCAATTTATCCATTCGTACCAAAGACTCAGGGAACACCATCCTCGACCGTTGCAGATGCCTGAACGGCATCCACCAGAACCTCACTTGATAAGCCGATGTTTCCACCCGTGAGAATCTCAAGCCTGCACATGTTGAGACGACTGTATGAACAGAGAAAGGCCATTAAACGATTTTTTGATGATCCAGGCAGAAAGAAGTACTCCCCTGCCGGTAAGCTCTTGATGTCAGCCAGTGGCAGCCTCATGAACGTGACAAATTGCCGCTTTGTTGATGGACCATTCGAGGAGGCCAATGTTATTTGTCAGTCGCTCAGGAACTACGGCGCATGAATAACGTCATTCCCTACTGATTATGTCATGGAACAAGTTGCTGAAAAAATCAGTCTGGGCAGGGAGTACTGGAGACGTGGCGACTACCTCTCGTGGCCCACATGAGTCAGGTGGGGTACTGAAATGGCATGAGGCAGGATGGTGGACATTGGAGCAGATAGCATTGTCTGGTGAACATGAGTGGACTTTTGCTACCCAGGTGACAGAGAGGAGGAGCAGGAGCAGCTGGAGGAGGTGCGACTGGAGATGAGGAATAGACGGATGGCTGATGCCACCAAGCCACCGCTAGGCAGTATACAGTGGAAATGAGATAGGCAGCGCAGCCACTCGGAGTCACTTGTGGCAGATGGCCACGTCAGCGTTGTCCTTAATTGCCCCTGGCCTACGTGACCAGCCGATATCAGTCAGCTCAGGACCCTCAGTCGGGGATGACTTCTGGCTCTCCACCCTATTGGGCTACCTCCTCGCGCTCCGGTCCAAAATGGGAGTCTTTTTCCCAGCCTATTGTAGAGGGAAGATCATGACTCAAATACTATAGCGGGGAATTCCTCCGTAATCAGTTGCGCTGCTATGTGCCGGCATCGTCCCTCCTATGACAGGTCTGACCGGGGGGTTCCTCTGCCGGGCCCCCCCCCCCCCCCCCCCCCCCCCCTTGGTAAAGGGTGGGCGGGTGAGGGGGAAGGACGGGGGGGGGCGGAAGGGTAGCTCACGGCGGGGGGACCCCCCCCCCCCCCCCCCCCCCCGGGGGGGAGGGAGCTCACGTACTTCTGACCGCGGCGAGTCAGTCTGGGTTCAAACTAACTACTCCATCCACTATCTCTGATGCCGCCACCCCACTGATGACAATAATATATATATTATAAAAATAACCCCTACCCCCCCCAACCCAATCCCCCCCCCCCCCCCCCCCCCCCCCCCCCTTTACCCCCCCCCCCTCCCCCCCAATTATATAATAATCTCTTTTTTTCCCTCTTGGCCAACACATCCTGAGCTGCATGGACTTCTCATTATCTGCCTACATCCAACCATCATTTTACCAGCGACAGGTATTGCCACCCACCTTCAACCACCTCTGCTCACTTGTGACACGATTTGACCTTCACTGCTGCCTGCATGACTGTTTGCCATGCTCATCCTACACGTGGTGTCTTTGTGCCACTGTATGAACCTCATGCTGCTGCCGCAGACTGGCCTGCTGCCATGGTCCTCCACACTGTGATCATTGTGCCCACTGCCATGACCGCATGCCCTGACTGCCCGCCACGTGACCTTCCACTCTCCTATGTCCATTGTGCCCACTCTGTGGCTATCCTCCTGTTTTTTGACACCTCCGAATGTCTATCATGTGCCACTCTTGACCTCATGCCTGACTGCGTGATCCTGCAGCTGCCCTTCCACACACTGCTGTAATTGCTGCCACTGCTCTGACCTCATGCTGCTGCCGCCGTGACCTCCGATCTCAGTCATTGTGTTTTCTACCATTCTGTGTCACTTCCTCCTGTTTTGCCGCACTCCAGAAAATGTCAGTGCCTGCAACTGACGAAACCTCATACTGCTGCCGCCGTGACCTCCGGGTCTCGTCATTTCCCCCCCCCCCCCCCACCCCCCCCCTAACCTATTCACTTAATGCCACTCTGTGAGGCTTCCATCTTGTTTTGCCACACCTCTCAGTAATGTCAATACATTTCCCCTTTTATGCCCACTGCCTGACCTCATGCTGCTTGTGGCTGCCGACAGTCACCTCCACACTTGTCACTAATTTGCCGCCTGCGCTTCAGCTTGTTTTTTTCCAGCTTGCGCTGGCCATGACTTCTATCAGGCTACATTCACCGCTTGAGTTTTTTGGTTCAGTTTTGCCATCTTAAGTGCAACAGGGTAATTTTTAAAGTGATAGCCGATTCTAAGAGCGGCGGCTGTTTACTGCCCGTGTCATACTAAAAACACAACTTTGTATGATGACCAAAACCATAAGATCCCTCGTGCATTATTTAAGCATGGCCCACAACGTTCTACAGCACCCTGCAGGCTCTGTGCAGCTCTGGAAAGAAGAAATTAGACTGCTTTTATAATCGCGATTCGTGAACAGACAGTATACATTAGGACCGAATTTATTTTTGTTGATAAATTCTGGCGAAGTTGAACCGAAGCGAATTTTTGAGAAATTCACCCATCTCTAGACCTCACACGATCATTCTTCATATATTAAGAACTGCCGTACACCAAAAAACTAGGTGCATTTTATGCTCAGCATGATAATTTGGAATGCCCAACTAATGTGGACGCATCAAATATGCACTAGCATATGATTTGCTAAGGCCTTTTTTTGGTAGCACATTACAATTTTGCTATGCACAGGCATCACATAGCCAGATTTTTGACAGGCTTCATTTCACTTCAGGCGACATTTATAACATCATTTAATGCCGCTCCTTATAAACTGGCGTGGATAGGCCTTACTGTTCATCAGACCCTTGTTGCACCTTTGTTTTTTTAAAAAACACCATGCTTTTTTTAGTAGCATTTTTGTATGCATTTTTTCGACTGCAGCAACCAAATGTTAGCCAGAAGTCAATAAGCAAGTATATATTACACTACAGACATGGTTTTCTCCCTGTGCCATTTTTAGCATTTTTGGTGAATTTTTTATTTGGTTAGTTGCAGTTCTTCTAAAATGCTGCATGCTGTAGGTGTCGCATATTTCAGGCACTTTGTAGTGCACTGCTGTGATATTTATTTTTCTTTGTAATGTGTCCATGTGTATGGTATTTTTATTGTATCTTTGGGATACTTGTAAACAATACAAATCATGTAATAGATTGAGATGATGAAAATGTTCCAGAAAAAAAAAATGTACCAATGCACTCATTCTTTTTAGCTCAATAGAAACACGCAATCCAATTGAATTAAAGCCAGTGAAGCCTAAAATTAAAAAACATGCAGTTTTTTTTAACAGCAATAAGAAAGTAGCGGGCGGGGGAGGGAACATGAAATTAATATGTGTGTGTGTGGTATGTGGGCTAAAAATATAAAAAATAGACCTTTTCTAGTATACAGTATGGTCATCCCGTATTGTGTTTTCTAAAAACCAAAGCCTATCCATTGTACCATAGGGGCAAAGGGGTGGCTCTAGCTCCCAGAAGTTAGCAAAAAAAAAAGAAAACAGTACGGTAATTAAAATTCCTCAAGTCTAAAGCCTGACAATGGTTAGCATTGGTTAAAAGCTCCCAGCATGTTTAGATCCCAAAGAAAACAACAAAAGGTGTTAATAGCTTTTACTCTGAAGCACCACGCTGATACATTACCCATTATACTTATCCACACACACAGGGAAATGACAAACAGGTTTGATCAATTAGATTTTAATGCAAAGTGGAACTGGGAAAGAAAGGCAGGCGGCTCACAAGACCTTTTAGTTGCTAATGTGCCTGAAAAAAAAGCACTTAATTGAGGTCGTAATAATATTAGCAGTTATCATCATCAATAATTTGGCTTTATTTATTGCTACATGGGAAAGCCTGTCAGGACGCAATGCTATGGTCTTTGTTCTGCGTGTTAACATGAAGTTAGCTGATGGATGAATGGGGAATATTTCAGCAGCTGCTTCAGACAATCACATAGGATGGAAAATAATGTTCATTTGTTTCCTTTAACCTAGGCCACGCAGATCTCCCCTGCCCATGCCGCAAAGATAAATGGGCTTAGTAGGGAAAAGCCCATTTCTACCTTCCATCATGTGAACATTGTAATCAATTATACTATATTTTATGTTATACATACATTTTAATCAATGGGAAGAATATTTGAAGATAGATTCTGCAAGTATTGTGTGACATCTTAGGCCAGGTACACTGCGTTTCTGGTGCATATTTTGCTGTGCTGATTGTTAGGGTGCTTTCACACGGTGCGTTTTTGGTGCGTTTTTGTGCAGGAAGGCACAGCAATGAATGCTTTACATTGCTGCACAAAAATCGCGGCAAAAGTCGCAGTAAAATCGCGGTAATTACCGCAATTTTTGCAGCGATTTTTGTGCAGCAATGTAAAGCAGTAATTGCTGTGCCTTACTGCACAAAAACGCATTGAAAAACGCATCAAAAACGCACCGTGTGAAAGCACCCTTCGGGTATGGTCACACAACTTTTTTGTGTGACCATACCGAAAATCGGGTCCAAAAATGCTGCAGCAATCGCATGTGAAATACATGCAGCTGCGTGTTGGATACAGCAAGAGGGCACCGCATCATTTTGAATAGGGCTCCTACTGCGTCTTTCGGACCAAGAATCGACATGTCAGTTCTTGGAATAGTTCCGAAAGACGCAGTGAGACTCGCATCAGTGATCACTCGTGTGAACGCCGATGCGTATCTCATATTAACAGCTATGTAAAATCACATTGCTATTTGTGAGCTGCGTGTTTGGGGTCCGACAGATCCAAACACGCAGCTAAAAAGCGTATGTTACACAGACGAAAAGACGCCGTGTGAACATACCCTTACTCTGTGTAACATACGCTTTCCGATACGTGTTTGGTTCCATCTGTCAGACCCCAAATGGACCAAAACATGTATTGAATAAATAAGTGTGATTTTACATTGCTTTTTATTTGAAACACACATTAGCATTCACACGAGTGATCACCGATGCATTTCTCACTCCGTCACATGTCATTTCTTGGTCCAAAATATGCAGCAGGAGCCCTATTTTAAACTAAAATGTGCAATCCTGCTGCATCCAACATGCATCCAAACATGCAGCTCTGATTGCTGCAGCGTTTTTGGATCCGATTTTCAGATCCAACATGGATCATGAATTGGATCCAGAAACGTTGTGTGAACATACCCTTAGCCAAAACCAGGAGTGGAGCCCATAGATGAAATATAATAGAAAGGCTTATACCTATTCTTGGTTTTGGACCCATCCCTGGTTTTGGCAGAAGAAGCAGATGTTTGCATGCATGTCTTTTTGAACTTTTACACACGTTTTCATTTGTTGTTTATTTTGTGTCTTCTTTTTATGCATATTTACAATACAGGAGACTTCATTGTAGTTGATACGTCTTTTGCCGCATTTACGCACTAATAAGGGTCATGCACATCTGTTTTTCTGTTCTGCGTGTAATGCAACAAACAGTGCCCAAAGCGTAGGTTTGTGCCTGATTCACACTTATTCCCGGTATAGTCAAAGGGACAACTAATGTCACTTTTTTGTGCACTTTTTGATACACAGTCCACAAGAAAACCATAACTCAGTGTTTCTCAACTCCAGTCCTCAGTACCCACCAACAGGTCCTGTTTTCTGGCTTTCCTTAGCATTGCACAGGTGATATCATTACTGTCAGTGCATTCTGCACAGGTGATATAATTATTGTCAGTGCATTCTGTGGGAGATCCTGAAAACGTGACCTGTTGGTGGGTCCTGAGGACTGGAGTTGAGAAACACTGCCATAACGAGACCATGTGAACCGCAAAAATGTGTGACGTTTCAGCAGTGTTTTTGCATGTGTTTTTTTCAAGCGTTTTATTTTTATTGGGAGTACAGACCATGCTGTTTTGTAGCATTCGCTTTTGATTTAGGTGCATTTTTTGGTCAGTTGCAGTTTTTCAAAAACACAGTATGCTATATGTGCATTTTTTTTCCCTTCAGACTTTGTCTCATTTTTATATTTTTTTTTTTTTTTGAGGGGGCACTTGGGCCGAGGTGCCAGTGGAGTGCAGCTGACAGTGCCACTTGCAATGCATCTGCCAATGGCCACACGAGTTTGCAGACATCTTGTACAGCTATTGGTGGATGTATTGGAAACAGGACTATCAGCTGCACCACAGCTACATCGTGTACTGCATGAAATAGTCTAAAAAATGCAGTTTTTGAAGCTTTTTTTGGTCTCTAAACATCATGCAAGATATAAGTGTGCCTTAGGCTGTGTGAAAACATTAGGTCTCAATTTTATAAAAGCCGTCTAACAGTAACCCATAGCAACCAATCAGAGCTCAGCTTTCATTTTGCCTGAGCGGTTTTAAACATGAGAGCTGAGCTCTGATTGGTTGCTATGGGCAACAAAGCCAGTTTTACACTTAGACAGTTTCGACGCGTTCCATTGGTTTCCACAATAAAGATAGCCCATAGTTCATACAGAGTGGATTTTTATGCCACTGATTTGAAATCTGGTTCTACAAAGCAACGCATTGTTTATGGAATGTATTGGGCTGTTGTCTACAAAATACACGTCCAAAAAGCGAAAAACGCATTGAGAATAGAATAGTTAAGGCGTGGATTTCTCTTGAAATCAGCATTGTGTTTTCAGTCCCCCCCCCCCCCACACACTGTGCCTGAGCATAGCCTTAGGAATACACAGTACAGCAACTGTTGTAAGAAAGGCTCCAATTCGTACAAGTGACAGTATGAGATGACCCCTAGTGTGCATTGTATCCATCTGATCCATGGCTGGGGATGCCTGTTCACCTGGCAGTTTTCTGACTTAATTTAGGAGGTTTTATGTTTTTTTTTTATTATCTCAGAATTATGGTAAAAAAAATTATTTTTAGCAATACACAAACTGCATTTTTTCCGCTTTTCTATTCGTGTTTGGATCCATCTGTCGGACCCCAAACAGACCTAAACACATGTCGAATAAATAGCAGTGTGATTTTACGTTGCTTTTTATTACAAACACGCATCAGCATTCACACAAGTGATCACTAATGTGTGTCTCATTCCGTTTTTCGGATCCGTTCCAAGAATTGACATGTCAATTCTTGATCCAAAACATGCAACAGGAGCCCTAGTTTAAACTATAGGGTGCAAATCTGCTGCATCCAAATGTGCAGCTGCATGTTGGATACGTGTTGGATCCATTTAGGATCCGATGGACACAGCATTTTGGGATGTGATTTTTAGATCCAACACATATCCGAAAACTTATCCCAAAACGCCGTGTGAACATACCCTTAGGTTCTGTTCACACAGCAGTTTTTGGGCCATAATTTAGTGCATTTAATCAGCCTCAGACAGGCTTCAAATCTTCCTTCATTGAATATAATGCAAAATACGCTTTGTCGTTCGCATGAAGCATATTTCACAAGTGTAGTTGCGAGACATTTTTTGGGACGCAATTAAAGCCATAAAAATATGTGACGTCAATTCTTGAGGCGTTTTTCGCTCATAAAATCCCCATAGGAAACAATTGGGAAAGGATTTTTTTTCTATTGTGTTATTCCTATCTGTTTTGTAATGTGAAAAAATGCTGCAAAAAGCACTCCATTCACACATGCCTTTGATGGAGAAAAAAACCAAGTGAGTTTTATGAAGGTCCTCCTGCAAACTTATATTTTGCACAGCAATTTGAGCAGCAGGCTTTTTTTAATTTTAGGCTTTGTGGTATGACTGAAAAAAACATGCATATTTAACAATTTTTTTTATACCATTACAAGTAAAAATAGGGTGCTCAGGTTAGTTGGAAAACAGTGCCTGGTCTGATGTGCCATTTATTTTAGTCTGCAGGATCTGCACCCAAGTTATAATCTGGGACACGCTGGACAGAGAGTGCCACACAACATCACAATATTAGCTCAAGCAGTTTCACACACCACGTTTTGCAAAAAAACGCTTCTAAAAACAGTCGCCTTTTTAAAGCTTTTTATGGCTTGGCCAGATGTTAGCTATAAGTCAATAGGCAAATGTAACGGGTCGTTCACACAGCGTTTTTGGATCCGAAAATCGCATCCAAAAACGCAGTTAGCGATCGGATCCTAAATGGATCCAACACGTATCCAACACGCAGCTGTGTGTTTGGATGCGTGTTGCATGCAGCAGGATCACACCCTATAGTTTCACACTGGGCTCCTGCTGCGTCTTTCGGAACAAGAATTGACATGTCAATTCTTGGGACGGATCCGAAAGACGGATCTGAAAAACGCAATTGGTGATCACTCGTGTAAACGCCGATGCGTGTTTCATATTAAAAGCAATGCAAATCATATTGCTATTTATTAGATACATGTTTGGGTCTGTTTAGGGTCCGACATACGGATCCAAACACGCTTCTAAAAGCGTATGTTCACACAGACTCAACACGCCATGTGAACATACCCTAAGACGCATAACAAACAGCTTTTTCCATTGTAGCATTGTTTGCACTTGAGGTGTGTTTTTTCAAAACTTAGTATGATGAAGGTGTCATTTTTTTCAGGCAGTAAGTGGCTTTTTACTCATTAAAGACCAATAAAATGCATGTAAGCACAGGTGTTTTTTTTTTTTTTTTTGTGTTTTTACATTCTTGAAATTATGTAATGGATCGCATGATTTGTGATGGTTAAAACGCACCAGACAAAAAATGCATTACAAATGCATTTAAAGGGCCGTTCACACGACTTATTGCAGGGACGGATTTGAGCCATTTTGCACACCGTACTGCGCTGTAATACGGCTGGAATTCGTCCCAGCCATTACGGTAATCAATAATTCCGTGGCTTCTACCGCTCGGCGAATCCGCCGAGTGGGGAGAAAGTGAAATGTTAATTATCCCGGCGGGATACATGCCGTGGATAATGAAAGTCTATGGAGCCGGCGAGCAGCGCCGCCGCTCCGCCCCCGCCCCGCCCCTTACTCAAGCCGTAATTGCGGGCGAAATCCGTCCCGCAATTACGGCTTGAAAAAGCTGTGTGAAACGCGCCTAATAGTACACATTTTTTTGTACAAAAGGTGTTAAGCCATGTTCACACGGCTTAAAATGGGCCGTATTTCGGTCCGTAATTACGCGCCAAAGTACGCAAATTACAGGCTGAAAACGGCCCATTCATTATGGTAATCCACAGTTCTCATAGAGAACTATGGATTACGTCTCCTCTCCCTGTTCGGCGAATCCGCCGGGCAGAGAGATAAGTGAAATGTGAATTACCAGCGGCGTATACGCGCCGCTGGTAATGAAAGTCTATGGGCCGGCGAAGTGCCGGCCCCCCGCTTCCGCCCCGCCCCCGTCCACACGGCGTAATTGCGGGGCGTAATTACGTCCCGCAGTTAAGCCGTGTGAACATGGCCTTACAAAAACTGCATGAAAAACATATAAGGTCTAAAAATAAGGCATGCCAATTTTAAAGCATTTTTTTTCAGTCTTAATAAGTCCCATTGCAATTTTTTTCACGAATATTATGAAATCGAGGCTACAATTCACTGGGATTTCGCAAAAAATGCAGTGTTTTGTTGTGGTTTTCAAGCAGTTGCGGCAAAAAATGTGTGAATATACCCTAATCTTAAATCTAAGCATAGCTGGAAAGTTATTTGTTTTTATCTATTAGGCCAGGATAAAACATTGCACAGTGGTTTAACCTTGAATTTTCTCTTAGGGAAATTATTTTACAGAATTCTTTAAGAGATGTTCCCATTTCACATATTGATGGCATATCGATAGGATGTTATCAATGTGTGATAGGCTCAGGTCTGCCCTCTGGGACCCAAACCTATCTTGTGAATAGGCCCCAGGCATTGCTTTTGGCTGAACAGCGACTTTTGGGAGCCTGTTCTTGAGATAGGTGCACGTTTCTGAGGTGGAACCCGCAGCTATTGCACACTGATGGCATATCTAGTGGATATGTCATCAATGTTTTCAATGTTTTAGGAACACCACTTTAAGAGTTTATTCGGAGACTGCAGAAAAATCATGGTGTTTTTAAAATAATGGCAAAACTAGAGTCCTGAAAAAAATTCATGTATATCCAAGCAATAAAAAGCAACTTGACTGCACTGTATGTATAGACCATAGTTAGAAACACAAATGTGATGAACAACACAATGTCATTGTGTAAACTTGTTTATTCAGTGATTGAAAAATGCTTGTAATGAAACAGCTCTTCTTGTTGACTTCCTAATTAAGATGTGCTGTGACATATACTTTTAACTCAGATGAGGACAAAGCTTCCAGAACATCCTACTTGTGTATTCTACACTTGCATGCAAAAAAGCACATTTGTACACATGCGCATACGCTAACAATGGGAGAGATCTTCACAGTACTATACACTCCCTGTCCTTTACATAGGTTTTACTCATTTAAAAATGTTTACAACACATTATAATTGACTCCAACAGTTTGAGCTTTGTATCACCTGTCTAGATAGATTGATAGGGATCAATTGACAGTATAATGTTCTTTAAGTATTTAGAGCCAATTTTTGTTTTGCCAATTGTAGGGCGACAAAATGGTCTCCCTCAAACCGCCAAAATAGCTCTGACCTATCAAATTATGGCTGAGGGTGTCCAGTGGCATCTGACACCAAGATGTTAGCAGCAGTTCCTTTAAGTCCTGTAAGTTGCAGGGTACATAAGACCTTCATGGATCGGGCTTTTTTGTTTTTTTGGTTAAATCAGTTTTATTAATTTGATAACAAAAATACTGTAGAATGAGAGTTACAATTGTACAGAGATGATGATATTCGTTGATATAAAAATAAGATTTATACCATGAGGCGCTAACTCAGGATATAATCAGACTTCTTTTTCCAGCACATTACACAGATGATTAAATGAATTGAGATTTGAGGCTTTTAGAGGAAAAGTTAACTCTTTCTCATGTTTTCTCAGTGTGATAATTAGACATGGGCGAATTGATTCTAACGAAGTGGAATTCGTTTAGAATTTCAGTAAAACTTCGGTTCGGGACGAAGTCGAAGTTTGGGGTACTTCGGGTGAATGAAGCGTGGTTTTGATTGATAAAATGGCTGCGAGCACATGGCGTTACATGGGGCAAAGAACTCTGGGGGAAAGAAGGGCATAGCCTGCATGACATGTGCAGAGATGAAGCCAATCAGAGACCGGCGGGATTCTGTGATGTCACCGCACTATATAAGTCCGGGCGCGACGCTTGAAGCTCACACTCCTCTCACTGTACTGATAAGGGAAGGTGCTGCCGCGGCTGCTTGTAATAGCTCTTACTGAACAACTGATTTTTATACAGCGATTTTTGGGGGTGTCTCAGCTTGTCTCAGAGACTGCTTCTCTTAACGGTCTATTTCTGGATCTGAAGTCCAGTGTGCGTCCACTGCTGCTGCATGTTCATTTTAATGCTATCTGCTCACAGCACATTGAATATCCAAGGGGGGATCTAAGCCAGTTCCTGTTGTATTCATTTAAAGAAACAGCGTTTATACAATACAAATACCACTTCATTTTTGGCTGCTCAATTCTTTTGCGCAATTTACATCCAGGGATTAATTAAGTGTTGTTCTGCTGTTGTGCAGCCTAATTCACAAGCGAAGGTTAATTACATTTTTTTCTCTTGTTGTGTAGTGTAAAAAACATGCCATTGTAACACGCTACAAAGCTCGTAGTTTGTGGTTGCTCAATTGTTTGGCGCAAAGACATCCAGGGGTTAATTAAGCGTTATTTTTCTGCTGTGGTTACTAAAATAAACCGTCTTTCACCGCCAAAAAAAAATTTTTTTCCTGCAGCCGAATTCACAAGCGAAGGTTAATTACAATTTTTTCTCTTGTTGTGTAGCGTAGAAAACACGCCATTGTAACACGCTACAAAGCTCGTAGTTTGTGGTTGCTCAATTCTTTTGCGCAATTTACATCCAGGGGTTAATTAAGCGTTGTTCTGCAGTTGTACTCAGTAAAAGAAACTTTGTTTTTCACCGCTACAGAAGAAATTCTGTAGCATAATTCATATCCGAAGGTTAATTAAGCCTGTTTGTGTTTTTATATTCAGTAAAATACACAGAGTTTTTTTATGGCACATACAAGTCAATTTTTCCTGCCCATTTGTGGAGCGCAATTTATATCCAAGGGTTACCCAAGCTTCTTAGGGAGTTCATTTGGAGTCAAATACAGGGTGTGTATTTATCACATACAGATATCTTCGTCAAACTGTGTCTGTACATTATAGAACAAACAGTATGTCAGACAGAGAGGTGGCAGGCTCTTCACCCTGCAAGGGCAGAGGGACAAAAAATTCCAAAGGCCCCGGTCGCCGCACAGCAAAAGGGGGCGTCGCAGCAGGGGGCACTCGGTTAGGCCACAACGGGCCCGGGGTTTCTAGCGGTTTTTTGTGCTGACTAGCAACCCCGGGGGTTTTTGATTGGTTGGGCTTGGGGCATCCATTCCTCCCCGAAGACATCTGACAACCCCCAGCCAAAGTCCGGGGGGGAACGTCCCGGACACCCAACCCCCTTTGTTTGGGATGGCCTGGGGGGGTCAGCGGCCCCCACCTGTCCCTCAACCCCCCCTCTGTTCCCCTCCGGTTTCCCCCAGCCCGAGATCTACTATGTGGTCTGGGCTCCCGGGGCCCCCTATATTGCGAGGATGAACAATTTTTAAAGGGGGGCAGTCGCAGTACTTGGGGAGCGAAAAAAAATTTTGGGGGCCCAAAAAGCCCCCGCTTCTTGCAGTACGGCGGCCCAAAATATAGATGTGGAGAGTTTGGGATGGGAGGTCCCTTTGTTTTGGGGGGGTCAGCCTCTGCATACCCAAAACCCGGGGATGAGGACAGCAGTGACGAAAGAAACACAAAT
The DNA here is from genome assembly GCA_025379985.1 of Phyllomedusa bahiana. Taxonomy (NCBI): domain Eukaryota; kingdom Metazoa; phylum Chordata; class Amphibia; order Anura; family Hylidae; genus Phyllomedusa; species Phyllomedusa bahiana. Next base: position 34,661 of record JAODAL010030441.1, read on the forward strand.
AGTTTATGATGTAGCCGAAACCCCATTGGGGGGGCCGGGGGGGATGGGGAAGGGCTTTTCCCTCGTAAGGAGGAAAAAAGGGTTTGTCCTTGCACTTTAGGAGCGGCGCAGCCCGCAAATGGGTTGTGGGCCCTGAGTCAGCAGGGAAACAGGCATTTTGAGGTCAGGGCCCAAACGGCCCCCCGGGGTTAAAAAAAAACCCCCTTGCCAGGTCCAAAAAAAGTGCGGCACAGGGGCCCCGCGGGGGCAGCGGCGGTTAAATTAGTCAATCAGGCGGAGCGTTTTGGGGGTAAAATCCCAAAACTCTGCGGTGTGGCAGTTCCCTTTTCTAAGACACCGGGGGAGTGAATATGGGTATATGTAGAATTTTGGGGCAAAAGTAACGTCCCCCGGAGCAAACGTTGGCCCAGGGCCTGCGTCAACAAAGCGCGTCACCATCTGGTGGCCGGGGAGAAACGGGCTCAGTTTTAGTGGCCCATCCCTGCCGCCCAGCAACAGCGCACACGCCCATGGCACGCATGCCTTTGGCACCCAGTCAAGGCCCCAAACCCCCCTCGAAAGGGAGCTTTTTCTCTTTGACTCATCTCCCGGCCCAAAGCTCCTGCTCCTCCCTACTCGGGCGCCAGCAGTCGTTCAGCGAGGCGTTTGCAAAGAGACAAACAGTATGTGCCCAAAACCCCCAAAGGTGCAGCAGTGCCATGCCCCTGTCCAATTTTTGGGTACTGCAGCCCTTTCCCTTTCCAAATGGTGGACCTGCACCGTTCAGAAACTAATGGCTTGTGCCGAGCCGAATGGGAGTTCCAAGCCGTAATTTCTTTGCCAAAAAGGCGTACCAGCACTTCTAAATATGAGAAAACAGAAGGGGGGCCAGCCCTTGATTATGGGTTTGTTCCAAGGTGCAGGGCAGCGCGAACGTCTGGAGCTGTAACTCGGTCAGGGCCAGAAATTGTCCTTTACGGCCCATGGGTGAATGTGCTTCCTGCCCAGGCACACCAAAATTTTGACGGGACCCCCGTTTTTCTCCTCCCCTTGTCAAATGCGGTCCTCGCCAAATGCCGCCCCCCCCTCCTCCTCCACCACCCCCATCTCTCCTCCCAATACTGCTCCATATACCACTGTTAGGTACAGCGGGTCACCAGGTTCTACCCTGGCTTGCCTCGGGAACAAAGTCACACGGGGAGGAACTGCTCCGCGTCAACAGCAAGAAATCGATTGTGGCTTTCCCCGCCAACGCAAATCGGAACCAGGTACGGGCAATGGGAGTAACATGGTGTCCCCCCGTTGCACCCCAGGAGGGATGGTCCCTGCACCCCGCATGGGGCCGTGTTTCAATTGGTTGTAAAAAAGGTTCCGAAGCTTCCACCCATCTTCAGAAGATTCGAAAAGGCCAGGGAAACTGTGCATGCACTTCATCCATTCCACAAAGCCCGGAACACCGTCCTCGATTTGCAGCAGCAGAACGGCCTCCCCCAACACACTCTGATATCATGTTTTCCACCCGTTTTGGGAAATTCCAGCCGGGAAGTTGGACCCCTGATGAAAAAAGGAAAAAGGCCATTTAAGAATTTTTGATGATCCAGGCGGACAGGAGTCTCCCCTGTGTAAATTGATGTCAGCCAGTCACTCATGCGGACCCTGCCTTTGTTTTGGGGCATTTGAGGAGGCCACTTATTTGTCGTCCCAGGACTACGGGGGAATAACGCATTTTAACTGTTCTTCCCCGGAACAGTGCAAAAATCAGTCTGGCAGGGACGGAGATTTGGGGGGTACATCTCGCGGCCACATAGTCCGTGGGGACAGAAAGGAGGAGGAGGAGGAGGAGGGGGCATGGGGCAAAGCTTTTCTGTTTAAAAGAGTGGGTTTTCTACCCCCGGGGAAAGAGAGGGGGGACAGGGGCACTAGGGGGTAGAGGGATAAGAAACAGGCAAAAGACCCCAAGCACCCTGGCTATACGTGGAGATGGAGGCAGGGGGCCCCTCGGGGGTCACTTGTGCAGATGGCCCGCAGCAGCTGATTTTCCTGGCTAGTGACAGCCAATATCACCATCCGGAGAGGGGTGACTTTTGGGGTCCCACCCTATGGGACCCTGCTACCGGTCCAAAATGGGACCTTTTTCCCCGCTATTGAAGGAGGACAAACCAAATCTAAAGGGAAATCCTCCGTAGTCGTTGGCTGCTGTCTATTTTGCGCTCGTCCCCCCCTCGACGGTCTGACCGGGGGTTCTTCACCGCTCACGAATACTGCCCCCGGGTTTTCTGGGGAAGGGGGGGGGTCAGCAGACCAGCTCCTCAGCAGCAACCTAAGTCTGGGGTCACTGATGAGCAGCTTCCTTCACCCACCTAGTGAGCAGCAGCAGCAGGACCTGGAGCAGATCCTGAACCAACAGGTGGTGGCCTACTTGGACAGCACTCTGCCACCCCAGTTAGAAGATCCGCTGGACTACTGGGCAGTCAAATTGGATGTGTGGCCGCAACTTGCCGAGTTATGCAGTGGAGAAGCTGTCCTGCCGGCCAGTAGTGTGGCATCAGAGCGGGTGTTTCAGTGCGGCGGGGGCCATCGTTACCCCAAGGAGAACCCGCTTGTCCACGGAAATGTGGAACGACTGACCTTTGTCAAGATGAATCAGGCGTGGATCGGCCAGGATTTCCACACACCAATGCCAAAGGCGTCAGACTACATCAGCCATGACGCCTCACCCAAACTGTGAGAAATGCGTCTGGGTTCAAACTACCTGCCTCAGCCACTATTCTGATGCCGCCACCCGCCTGAAGCCACACATCTGCTGACAGTTTCTCCATCTGCCACCAACCATCTTTACCAGGGACTGGTATTGCCACCCACCTCCACACTCTGTCATTGTGCCACTGTCTGACTTCATGCTGCTGCTGTGGCTGCTGCCGTGACCTCCACACTATGTCATTGTGCCACTCTCTGACCTCATGCTGCTGCTGCCGTCACGTCCTCTCTCTGTCATTGTGCCACTCTGTGTCCATCTACTGTTTTTGCCACCTCCAGAATGTGATTGTGCCACTGTCTGACCTCATGCTGCTGCTGTCGTGACCTCCACTCTCTGTCATTGTGCCGCTCTGTGGCCTACTCCTGTTTTTGCCACCTCTACACTGTGTCATTGTGCCACTGTCTGACCTCATGCTGCTGCTGTTGCTGCTGCCGTAACCTACACTCTCTGTTATTGTGCCACTCTGTGGCCTACTCCTGTTTTTGCCACCTCCAGAATATCATTGTGCCACTCTCTGACCTCATGCTGATGTGGCTGCCGCCGTCACCTCCACACTCTGTCACTGATGTTGCCACCTGAGCCCTCAGCTTGTTTTTTTCCAGCTGTAGCTGCCAAGCCTTTATCAGGCTACATTCCCCCTTCAGTTTTTTGGTCAGATTTACCCTCTCAAGTGCCCAGGGAATTTTATAGTGAAGCGATTCTAAAGCGGTTTGCAGTCATTGCGTGTCATACTAAAACACAACATTGTATGAAGCCCAAAACCAAGCTCCCTCTGCATTTTTAAAGCATGGCACAACGTTCTACAGCATCCTGCAGGCTCTATGCAACCTGGAAATAGCTGCTTCCGAATGAAGTTATTTTTTGTCGGGAAATTCGGCGAAGTGAGCGAACCGAATTTCGAGAAATTCGCCCATCTCTAGTGATAATGTGCATTAGGGGCTGTTCAAACAGCATTTTTGGATCCGATTTTGGATCCATGTTGGATCCGATTTTCGGATCCAAAAACGCTGCATCAATCGGATCCAAAACAGATCCAACACGTATCCAACAGGAAGCTGCGTGGTTGGATGCGTGTTGGATGCAGCAGGATCGCACCCTATAGTTTAAAACAAGGCTCCTGCTGCGTCTTTCAGACCAAGACGTGACATCGTGTGAACACTGATGCGTGTTTCTAATAAAAAGCAATACAAATCACATTGCTATTTATTAGATATGTGTTTGGGTCCATTTGGGGTCCGACGGATCCAATCACGTATAGAAAAGCGTTTGTAAACACGGAGAACATACCCTAACTGCCAAAAGAAGCAACTGCCATTAGGGGATACTGTTGTCATGAATGGGTGTACTTTATTTACGACAATGTTGAGGTTAGTGGTACGTGTGAAAGTAACATCCACATGGATGCCACAACTCAGGGTTTCTTAACATTACATCATAGTGCCTCTACCAGCTTACCTTCTTTCTAAATTGTCATATCTCTTCCAAGTAAGTGATGCACATGAACCCAGCCATCCATAAGGAATTTGAAAGAAAATGGCAATTACCAGATCAATCCGCCTTCTTTCATTGGTCCATAATTCAGTTCTTATGACCACATGCACATTGTAGACCCTATTGAAGAAGGGTCAGCATGGACGTCCAACTGGTCTTTAGCTACACAGTTCTATAGGCTGCTACATTAGCTCTTCTGTGGAATAGGATTAGACAGGCTAGTCTTTAGTCCTGATGCACATCATATACTCTTGGGTGACTATGCTCAGAAGGTTGTGTGTCCTTGTTTTGCTAGGTAGGTATCACTCCATACCAGGAATACCCCACCTGTGATTTTAGAGACTCTGATCCAGTTTTCTAAACATCACAGCCTAGCCTTTGTTAAAGTCACTTACATCCAGTAAGCATGTCCATTTTCCTGCTATCAACTTTTTATACTTTATCAACTTCAAGAACTGACTGTTCAGTTGCTACCTAATCTATCTCACTGCTTGAAGGGAGGCTTTGTAAGGAGATAACCAATATTTTTCACTTTACCTGGCGGTGTTTTTAATGTTAATATTGGTCAGTGTAGGAAGGTAGATACAGTGTTTGGCTATCTCCAACAGTGCCATAGACAGTAAAGAGTGCCAGGTTACGGAACTCAAAAAAAATTGTCTGATCCTGGAGTCATGCTTTCTTTCATCTGTCTCTTTCTTCTTCCTATCATGTGCTTGGTAGGTTACAAGTAGTATAAAGGTATGTTCACACAGAGTAATTTTGGTGGAATTACGGTAATCCATAGCTCTCATAGAGAATTATGGAATACGCCCCCCTTCCCCCACTCTTTACAATCCGATTGTATTGTACGTGCGGGAAGATAAGTGACATGTCAATTACTTGCGGCAAGTACTCGCCACGAGTAATGAATGTCAATGGGGCCGGCGGGCCGCCGCCCCGCGGGAGTACACACCGCAGTACATCGTGTGAACATACCCTAAGGCAATGTTCACACGGCTTATTCAAGCCGTAATTGCGGGACGGATTTCGCCCACAGTTACGGCTTGAATAAGGGGCGGGACGGAGGCGGGGCGGGGGCGCGGCGGGGGAGCTGCCCGCCGGCCCCATTGACATCGCACTATCTATGGCGCGTGCGCGCCGTAAATAATTCACATGTCACTTTCTCCCCGCCCGGCGGATTCGCCGAGCGGGGAGGAGTGACGGAATCCATAGTTCTCTATGAGAACTGTGGATTACCGTAATGATTGGGTCGGATTGGAGCCGTACTGTAGCGCAAATACGGCGGGCCCGTAAAGGTCCCCAAATTTGCGCCCAAATAAGCTGTGTGAACGAGACCTAAGGGTGCTTTCACACAGAGCGTTTTTTGGTGAATTTTTGGATACATTTTTTGTGCAGAAATTTACAGCATTAATTGCTGTGCCTTTCTGCACAAAAAAACGCATCCAAAAAAATGCCCTGTGTGAAAACACCCCAACAAGTAGAAGGCAGTAGTTGTAGATATTAAATGGTAGGATGTTTTTAATCAAAGCTTTTGAGTTGCTTCAGTCTTCATTTCCAATGCATTTAGAGCAATAAAATATGTTTGAAACTTGGATAGTTTTCATTTTCCAACCTGGAGAAATATGTGATCTGTTAAGTTAAAGGTTTTGTTTTTTAAATATTTTTTTTTATTTATTTTTTTAATAATCACATGGAAGGAATTCAAAAGAAACACGATGTACATCATGTTACACAAATCATCCTCATTCATTATACGTAGAATATATTTTCTTTATCGTGCTAAAGTGTTGAATTCAGACACATAGAAATATAGAGTTTTGGTGACAGATCCACTTAAACAATTCAGCTCATGTATCCAATTATATGTGAATATAAAAATTTCCAGGTTTTATCCATTGCTTGCTGAGATCTGTACTGTACTTCTAAGCCAACAATGGAAGGTGTAATCAAATCCATAATAAATTACATCAGATATATCCTGTGAGATAAGGAGATATATACGCTGTTGTAGACCAGTAAGAATGTTCATAAGTCATGTATGAAAACCGGCTTTCACATTCCACCCAACTACTTAAATACTTAACTCATGCAGTCGTTATCGCTGTGTAACTAAAAACAAAATTCCAGGAATTTAGTCTCTCTCCTTTCTGTCAAATAAATATTATCTGTGGCCAGCCATCATGATAGACTTGTTAGTTCGCAGCAGGAATTAGAGCAGCATGGCCCGTCTACATCAAATGCAGTTCAGGGGAGTTTGGTATTACCCCACTGAAATGTCACAGTCACTTGGTGCAAACTGAAATCATTTATAGGCGAAGTTTTACACAGCTTATTGCCGGCGTAATTGCGGGGACGGATTTCGCCTGCAATTACGCCGGCTGCCGTGCATCGGGGGTGGGGCAGGGTGGGGATTACCGTAATGACAGGGACGGATTTCAGTCGTATTGGAGCGCAAATACGGCACGCAATACGGCTGAAATCCATCCCCAAATCAGCCGTGTGAACGAGGCCGTAGAGGCACAATATTCTTAACAGTCACTGTTACTTCCAGTGGTACACAAGCACAATAGTTACAGCCCTAAGAAGTACACAGCTTGGCAGTTCTCTAACCCTTGCTGGGCACAGTCTCTTTAACAGCAGAACAGTTGCAGAAAATTTTACAGTCCAAGGTCAGATTGGGCCAAGATAACTGCAGGCAGGGGCGACTTCAGAAATTTCTGGGCCCCATACAGCTGAAGCATCTGGGGTCCCCGTCAACCCCGCCCTCGCCAACCCCCCCCCACCCATAGCCCCTCCCCACCAACCCGGCCCCCCACCAGTCCCAACCTCGAAAAAGGGGGGCCCCACACACGGGGGACCAGGGGAGGCTTCCAGGGGCCCCACCAACTGGGGCCAGGGGTGGGTACAGGGGCCCCACACAACTGGGCCAGGGGTGGGCTTCACAAGGGCCCCACACACTGAGGCCCGGGGGGTGGGCTTCACAGGGGCCCCCACAACTGGGGCCAGGGGGGGCTTCACAGGGGCCCACACAACTGGGGCCAGGGGTGGGCTTCACAAGGGCCCCACACAGCTGGGACCGGGGGTGGGCTTCACAGGGCCCCACACAGCTCGTGGACCAGGGGAGGGCTCACAGGGCCCCACACAGCTGAGGACCGGGGGAGGGCTTCACGGGGCCCCCACACAACTGGGGGCCCAGGGGGGGCTTCACAGGGCCCCCATACAACTGGGGCCGGGGGTGGTGCTTCACAGGGGCCCCACAAAACTGGGGGCCAGGGGGGGCTCACAGGCCCCAACACTTGGGCAGGGGGGGCTCACAGGCCCCCAACAGCTGGGGACCGGGGAGGTTCACAGGCCCCAAACTGGGGCCAGGGTGGGCTCACAGGGGCCCATAAAAAGGGGGCAGGTGTGACCCCCAAAGGGGAGGGCTTCACAGGCCCCCCCACACAGCTAGGGACCAGGGGGGGGCTTCACAGGGGCCCCACACAGCTAGGACCAGGGGTGGGCTTCACAGGGCCCCACACAGCAAAGGAACCAGGGGTGGCTTCACAGGGCCCCACACAGCAAGGACCAGGGGGGGGGCTTCAGTGCGGCCCCTCACAGCTGGGATCCAGAGGGGGCTTTAGTGGGCCTCACACGGGCTTGAGAAAAGGGGGTTCAGTGGGGAATCACACAGCTGGGACCTAGAGAGGGACTTCAGAGAGGATCCACACAGCTGGTACCCAGATGGGGCTTCAGTGGGACCCTCTGAAGCCCCCCCCCGGGCCCTGCCATGAGGGGCCCCTCGAAGCCCCCTCTGTGGGCCCCCTTTTTGTGAAGTCCCCCCTTTCCAAGCTTTGAGGGGGCTCCACACACTGTTCAGTAGCTTCAGAGGGGCCCACACACTGCGGGGGCCAGTTCACAGTGGGGGGTGTGCTCTGCTGTACAGGAGCACTTTGGTCAGTACCTTGATATAGCTGTTTACAAATTTTTCAGCAAAGACTCACACTTACTTTTTTCCCGTGAGCCGCCCGTATGGAGCTGGCCCCGCCTCTTCTCTTTCTGCCAAGGGGTTGGGCTTCACTATTTCAAATTGTCATGCAATTCCCCCCTGCAGAAAAAGAGAGGCGGGGCCAGCTCCCGTCCAAATCTCAGCGGAAAAAGTGGGGGTTTCTGGACAGCGCTCCCGTGCAGTAGAGCACAGGCACCGTGCTTCCCAAATTTTCTGAGACCGGGAATGGGCCCCACTCCTCTTACTGGGCCCCGCCCACGGGCCCCGCTCCTCCCTTTCGTCAGAAGGCGGGCCCCCCCTCCTCTTACTGTCAGCCGAAGGGCCCCGCTCCCTCTTAAATTCAGCCGCACGGGCCCCGCTCCTCTTACTGTCAGCCCCCCAAAGGGCCCCCGCTCCCCTTACTGTCAGCCGCCGGGGCCCGCCCCCCTTACTCGTCAGGCACGGGCCTTCCCCTCCTCCCCGCCTTTTGACCCCCACCGGGCCCCCAGCGGATGGACCCCCCCCCCGGGAGGGCCCCTGCCCCAGGGCCCCCACTGAGTGGTTTTGTGGGAAAAAGGGGCTTGCTTGCAGCGGGCCCCCCCTTTTTTCGGCCCAGCCCTGTACGGCAGTACCCCCTGTTTCTGCCCCTTTTTGGCGGGCCGACTGCAGGGCTTTTGTGAAATTTCATGGGTCTAAAGGAAATATAACATGCCAGACCCAGGGTTATTTGTTGGTTTCCCCACCAACCCTTTTATACCTTTTTCCCTAAAGGGCCCCCCAGGAGTGTCTGTGATTGCTACAAAAAGTCGATTTAAAAATTAAATTTTTGGGTCTTTGATACTTTACACATCAGCTTAGTAGCTCATGAAGGGGAAACCGATTTGGTGGGGTTTTAATTGTGCAAAAAAGTTTTGACAATTTGGGCCCCTTAAAGGGTATATTTTTCCCCCGCTTTTTTTTGGGGAAGGATTTTTGGGTTTCCCTATTTCCCCGGGCCCTCATGCCAAAAAAAAAATGGCTGAAAACCGTCCCAAGTCTTTTCGGAATCCCCAGTTCTCACAGAGAAAAAAAGGGGTTCCGTCTCCTCTCCCCCCTCACTGTATTTCAAAAAGCGGGGAGAAATTTACAATTTTTCCCCAAATTTTTACGGGGCGGGGGAAAACGCGCCCTTTGGGTAATTTAATGTCATTGGGGGCCGGGGGAGCCCCCCGCCCCCTGCCCAGCACCCCCGGCCCCTAATTTTCGGCCCGAAATCTGTCCCGCAAATTTAAAGGCGTGAAATAAAACCCCCGTTGTTTTATGGGTTTTTGTTGGGCCCTGTGGGAAAAAAGGGGAATTTTCAGTTTAAAAAAAAAGCTTTTTTAAATTTACCCTTTTTGGCCCAAAAAAACTGGCTTTAAAATTTGAAACCCACCCCAGTTTATTTTTTTTTGGGAAGTTTTGGGGCCTTTTCCGGGTTTTAAAAAATAAATTGTTTATTGGGGCCCCAAAAAGGGCCCCTTGAGAAAAAAAAGGGGAAAAGGAAAAAAATGCAGGGGCAAAAAAAGTTTCCATTGAACGAGTGGTAAAGATTAAAATACAAAAGGGAGAAAAAAGGGCCAAAGGTTTTGGGGGCAGTTTTTGAATGGGGAAATGATTTTCAAAAAAACTTTCCTTTTTTCCCCCTGAGTCCCCAAACTTAACTTCAAAGAAATTTGGTTGGGTGGTTGGGGATTTTTTTTTTTGGAAATTTTTTTGGGGTCCCCCTTCCCAAAAGGGGGGAAAAGTAAACCTTTTAAACTGATTTTTGGGATGAATCCATTCTTTGCAGGGTTTTGTTTCCCCCCATACCAAATTGAAATTTTTTTTCCCTGGAGCAGATGGGATTTAAAACCCAGAGGGGTAAAAAGTTACCCTTTTGGGTAAAAAATTGGGCCCGACCCCTTTGGGGGTTTGGAAGGGGGCATGACCCAAAAAATTTTCCCGGATACTAACCCCCCAGCCCACCCCATTTTTTTAAAATTTTAAAACCCAAAATAAAAAATCTGTGGGGGGGGGGCTAAACCCGGGGTTTTTCCCTTTATGGTTTTTTCTCTGTAAAATCCCTTTTTAACCCCTTTTTGGGTGGAAACCTTTTCCCTTCCCGGTAAAAACCACTAAAAAGGGAAAGGCAGCGCTACTTAAACCCCTAAAAACCCCAAAAATGGTTGGGTTTGGGGTTTTTTTTTTTAGGGGGAACAAATAAAATTGGTTTCGTCCAGTATTTTTTTAAAAAACACTATCATCACATTTGCTTACATAAACAAACCCAAAAGGGGAAGTTTTAAAAATGGGAAAAAAAAATCACATTTAAAATGTTTTTAAAAAATGGGGCTGGGGTTAAAAGCATTCCCAAATTTTTTTGGATTGGGGTCTTTTTAACCAGTTCCCCCCTCTGCTTTAATTTCATTTTTAGATGGGGGGGACCCAAGGTTTCAAAAATAAAAGGGTGTTAAAGTTTTTTTTTTAAAAAGGAGATTTCCAAAGGTTTAACCTTTTTGTAGCTCTACGCCTTTTGCGAAAATTTTAAATTTTTTGGGCTTTTTCCCCTGGAAAAAAAAACTTAACCCAAATTCCCCAAAACATTGGGTTTAAAACATGCGGGGGAAGGGATGCGCCGAATCAGGGGCAACTTCCCGGAAAACCCCTTGGCTTTAATTTCGGGGGCTACTGTACGCCCTGTAATTTTTTTGGGCCCCCGTTGGAAAAATTCCCTTAAAAAAAGTAGAAAAAGGGTGCACAGGGTTTTTCCCGGCAAACCCAAAGTTACAAAAATTTAAAAAATTTGCATGTCAGTTGGGAAAAGAAAAAAATAAACCCTTAAATTTTTTATTTACCCAGATGGCCCATTTTAGAGGGCCCTTTTTTTTATTTTTAGCCTCCAAAAGGGTTTGGTTTGAAATCACTTTTTAAAACTTTTAAAGGAATTTTTGTTTTTTTGCTTTTATTGGTTTTTTTCTTTTTTATTGATTTTTTTTTTTTTTAATTTTAATTTTAGAATTTTTTTATTTTTTTAAAATTTAAAATTTTAAGGAAAAAAAAATGGGGTTTTTTTTTTGCTTTTAATTGGAAAAAAATTCCCTTTCCAAATGTGGGGACAAACTTTGGGGGTCCCGGGGAGGGGAAAACCCCTTTTAACTTGGAAACGGGCCCTTTTTTAAAAAGGGCCCGTCCAACCCCGGCTTATTTTCAAGGGGGGCGGGAAAATTTTCGCCCGGGTTAATTTTCGCACCCGTAAATTGCGCTTTTCCCAAAACTTTCGAAAAACCCTCCCCGCCATTTTTCGGTTTAACCAAGGTTTTTAAAGGGTAACTTTTTGGATTTCCGTCCTTTTCCCCTTCCCCCCCCCGGGCGAATCGGGTGGGCCCGGGAGGGGAAAATGGGCCCTTTCACATTATCCCGGGGGGATCGGGGCCGTTGGATAAACATGTTTTTAAGGGGCCCAGGGAATTGCGCCCCCCCCCCCTTATTCAAGCTGGGGGAATTTCGGGGGGGGGAATCCCCCCCCGCAAATTTTCGGCTTGAAAAAAAGCGGGTTTTTGAAAAAAGCCCTTAAAGGGGGTTTTGTCTCCCACTGGGAAAAGTTTCCGTCTTTTTTTTTTGGGGGGAATTTTTGGGGTTTTTTTGGGAAAATGGGGTGGAAAAAAAAACCCAAATGAAAAAAAGGGAATTTCCCATAGAAATTTATTTTCCAAAAAAGGGTTTTTTAAATCTTTCCCCACAAAAAGTTTTTTTTTTTTCCCGCCTCATTTCTGTTCCTGGGCGTTTTTTTGAAAAAATGTTACAAAAAAAAAAAGCCCAAAAAACAGGGGCAGAAAAATTTTTTTTACTGTTGAAGTCATGTTAAAAACCCTTTTTTGGGCCGGGTTTTTTTTTGGTGGGATTTTTTTTTTTTTTTTTCGGCCCAAAAAATTACCAAAAATTTAAAGCTGGTGCATTTTTTGGGGAAAAAAAAAAAATGCAAAACAAAGGGAAAAAAAAAAAATTTTGTTTTTGTTGAGCTGTTTTTAACGTCCCATGAAACCCCAAAAAATTTTGGGGAAAAGGGCGAAAAAAAGTATCTAAAAAAAAAAAACATAATAAATTTTGGTTGGTTTAAAGGCCCTGTGCCCTAGGTATTTGGAAAACAAAAATTTCCCAAAATTTCTGGTGGGAAACTGGCCCCCTGGGGGAAATGTGCCCCAGTAATTTTATAGAAAAAATGACGGGTTTGTTTCTAGACGTTCTTTTTCCCATTTTTAGTTTGGAGTTGCCATTATACACGTCTTTTTGGCATAATTGTTCATGCATTTCTGCATGTCTTTTGTTTTTTATTAAAAAAACACTGCAGCCTATCAAGATACTACAGCAGTGACATTGCTTTTAGATAAAGATCTGAAAAGAACAGAAAACCAGCAGAGAGTGAGGATGGTGTAACGCTGGATACAAGGTAAAAGGAGATGTGAGTATACTTTTTTGTTTTTTAAAAGGGCAGCAGTATCCTAAAAAAAATATTAAAATCAACCGGACAACTGCTTAACAGTTACAGTTATGCACTGTACACTTGCTTGGCTACACTCAGAACTCCCATAAAAGTGAGCGGAAAGAGACACAAAGTAATTTCTCCATTCTCTACATCCACAGCAGTAAGCTGCAAGATCCTACTTCTTTAGATGTGAGAAAACTAAATTAAAGGGGTATTTCCATCTCAGAAATTTACAACATATCAACTGGACATACCATAAATATCAAAAAGGTTCAGGTCCAACATCTGGGAGCATACCTCTCTTAAGGTCCCCTTATTCTCCGTACTGTCTGATTTTCTGCTACAAAGAAGGTAAATAGGGATATCAGGGTAGCATTAGCAATACTCCTGTATGGGGTCCTGATCAAAATAAAAAAATAGGACTTGCAGGATAAGAACTGGTAATAGATGGTGGGCCCAGACACTGAGTGTATGGAGACCTGAAATTAATTATGGGAGCCATGGAGGCAAAAGCTTGAGAAGGAGTCCCTCTCTGGCTCTTGCTTCCTTCATACTGTCTCCTGTCACCAATAGGTGGCCAGCATATGCATTGGCCCCAAGGTCCCACCAGAGGATCCTACAATGGGCCATTCTGATACTGGAGAATAGTGTTGTATGTGGAAATTATTAATTACAGAAGAAAGTTTATTGTTAAAATGAAACCCTTTTTCAGGGATAAAATTAAAGGTATAAATATTCATGCTTATATAACTTTTTCGATATGCTATGTTATGACATACAGAGTCATAGAGTGGGCTTTTCTGATCAAAACACCCTTACTTGAGCCAAAGCAGATTCAGGGGACTTTGACACTCTATATATTAGGTTTTGGCCTTTTACAGAAAACATAAATCCAGGAACGCTTTTCCACAATCAGAGTTAGAAAAGCCAGACCAATAGGTGATTACTGGATAGACTTCTAAAATAACAAATACCCCAAATTATATTTACCAAAACTGCGTTGACATTGTCTTTTTAATACGATGATATAAAAATGAGCAAATTCAGCCAATATGACATATATCAATACTACTGATAGTTTGGTGAGGTAGTAGACTAGGGATGATAGAATATGTCAGATGACATAAATAAAGCTGGGAAACCCATTAATCGCCTGTGAAGGAACATGAAAAATTACATGTCAGTGTGTGAAACCGATAGCCTACAGCAACTGCGGAACCTATTGGGATGCCGAACTGTCAATCATCAATGTGTTTCTTCAAGAAAGACGTAAAACAGCTGTAAGGAGCAATTGTCAGATAATGACTAGCTATATTTTTGAACAATTAAGGGACATCTGTAAATTATAAGCCTGGCTCTGCAATTGTGATGAAGTATAGTTTATATATTAAGTACCAGGGAAATATAGCCTTGAGCATTGACAGGGAGACTGTCCCATATAAAACACTTGGCAGTTTTACAGTTGTCTGCTTGCAGAACTTAGGTAATAGAGCAGTGAACACAGTACAAGGATTATCAAAGGGAAGCAGGCGCCTGAAAAATTAGATCAATGTGGTGCAGTCGTTTTGTATTATTATTGATGCAAACAAAAGGCTCAGATACATATCTATGTGCTCGAATCTGCTGCTCCCTGTGGGCTCAGAGCACACACACATCCCTCAGTGGTGCCCCTAATCCTGGATAACTTATAATAGAATCCATACCTGGGACATGCTAAGAGAGGGCACCATGCTGAGACTCTGAGAGCACTCAGCAGCTGCTGGCAGGATTTCTTGAGATCACTAAGTGTACATCCAAATTGGATACAGACTGTGACCATAACACCCACAAGCCCACTGCTGGAAGCAACCCATTGAAAACCCAACCGTGACATCCCCGCGTCCATGTTTAAATCATCCGTTCCTGAAACAATATTTAACCTTTTCAAAACTGGCAGTGGTATAAAAATGTGTATATGCATATGCTATTAATGTGGACCCTTGACAGGAGGGTGATGGGCAATAGTCTATGATCTGTATTCAGTGTTGAAGTTGGCCTACAGGCCCCAGGGTTTTATTATTATTGGGTTCATCCATAATCTGAAAATCATTATAAGGTGTCAGAAATTCACAGATTGGGTCAACCTTATTCGGCAGCTGAAGCTGATTATTAAATGATAACGTCTCAGAGCCTGCTGGTACACATCAGAGCTTGTTTTGGTGACTTAACTTTGTGCGATATTTTCTGATTTTTGTATGCTTTTTTATAGCATTATTTCACAAACTTTAAGTTAAAGAAAGAACGTCAAAAATTCAATCTTTTTAAATATAGTTTATTTTTCTAGATTAATCAGTGAGCCAGAATTCTTAAGGTAGTTCTTGACTAAATCAAACACCATGGCCCTTATGTACTATCGCTGTCCAGACTTGTCTAGTTTTTTTTGGACCAAATATTAATTTGTTTATTTTCTACACCAGAATCTTGGCACTTTTTTGTCACAGATTTTGGTGCAGGATATTACAGCGTGACCATGTCCTTCCTAGCTAATTCACGCCCACTTCACATTAAGTCATGCCCAAGTGTCAGAGAAGCCACAAAAAGTGTCCATAATAAATGTGTCCCAATCAAAAAACTCGCCCAAATTTTTGTGAAT
>JAODAL010030442.1:0-49970 GCA_025379985.1 Phyllomedusa bahiana
AGGGGGGAGCCCTGCCACGATTGAGGCTACGTGAAATCCCTGTCCCGGATGGAGGGGGGGGGAGCTTAAATTCACAGGCCCCTTGCCCCAGTGAGTGCTCCATCTGGGGACCCTGTGGCCGATTTTCCCCCTTGATCAGAGGCAATGTTAGGGCGCCCTTTAGTTTTTTGTTGGGCGAATTAGGGGCCGGCAGATGGGCGAATGGTTTTCGAGGAAGGAGAGCCTGCAGGGGCTGCACGTCCTCACAAGATGGCCGGGGGAAGGATGCGGCAGGTACCTGGAGTGGCTGTGAGTGTCCCTCTCTCCCGTCCAGGTCTCGGGTAAGCGATCCCCAGGCTGTTGCAAAAGCCCTAGTGCCTGGGCGGCGTGGAGTGACAGCCGCTGCAGAGGCAGTCTGTGCAGCGGCGCCGGGTGACGTCAGGGCCTTCTCTCTGCTGCCGGACCCACGAGGGTAATGGCGCCGGGCCTGGGCTGGGTGCGGGAATTGCTGCTGGCCGAGCCCTGTAAGGAAGACGTCCAGGGCAGTCTGGGTCCGCGACGGAGTGCCAGGGTAGTCTTCTGCAGGTGCAGTCGTCTTTTACCCATAGATGGGCGCAAATACTGGGGTTTATTTCTTATTTTCGGCCTCTTCATGCGGGAGCTCCACTATCACACGTCCATCCCGCTCGACTTCCGGCCACGCCCCCCTAATTCTAATAATCTTTGCAGAGGATACTAGGCTCTGTTAAGTAATCAACACAATAGAGGATAATGTTCTATTACAAAGGGATCTGGATAGGTTGGAGGCCTGGGCAGATAAGTGGCAGATGAGGTTTAACATTAATAAATGCAAGATTATGCACATGGGAAAGAAAAAACTATTCCACGATTACTTATTAAAACAGAAAAACACTGGGTAAAATTGACATGGGGAAGGACTTGGGAATCCTGGTGGACAGTAAACTTAATTAAAGCAACCAGTGTCAGGCAGCAGCTGCCAAGACAAATAGGGTCATGGGGTATATTAAAAGGGGCATAGATGCCCCAATGATGAGAACTTTCATTCTCCCATTATACAGTCACTGGTCAGACCACACATGGGAATATTGTGTACGTGTTGGGAAACCAGTGCACAGGAAGGACATTGTAGAGCTTGAACAGGTTCAAAGGTGTGCAACAAAAATAATAAAAGGACTGGGTGGACTGCAACACCTAGAAAGATTAGCAAGATTAGGGTTATTTAGCTTCAAGGTGACATAAATATGTTTAAATGTATCAAAGGTCAATATAGAGATCTCTCCCAGGATTGTACCTAGAATAAGGGGACATCATCTACGCCTAGAGAAAAGAAGGTTTCTACATAAACATAGAAAGAAACTCTTTACTGTAAGAGCAGTGAGACCGTGGAACTCTCTGCCAGAGGAACTTGTCAAGGTAAATTCACTAACAGAGTTCAAAAAGGGCTTGGATGCATTTCTGGAGCGTAATAATATAACAAGTTATAGTGTCCAAGATTCTGGAGAGGGGTCGTTGATCCCGGGACTTATTCGGATTGCCAGATTGGAGTCAGGAAGGAATTTTTTCCCTAAAATGAGGACAATTGGCTTCTACCTCATGGGGGTTTTTGCCTTCCTCTGGATCAACACTGTAGCACAATAGGCTGAACTTGGCAGACGTCTGTCTTTTTTCAGCCTTACAAACTATGCTTTTACTGCAAAGGACTTGAATTATGACCGTAAAAGGGCTAGATCTCAGAGTATGGTACCACATCTAAAGACCAAAATCTTCGCTTTTAAAATATATTTTGGGCACAGCATTTGTTTGAAGTTGGGAAGCACCACACAAATGTTTTAGTTTTACTTTCTGGTTTTGAATGTGCTGGAAGGATAGGAGAGTGGAAGCTACAAGGGGCATCAGTAAGAAAGCTCCCAACCTCTTAGGCAATGTTCACACAGCTTATTGCCGACGCAATTGTGGGGACGGATTTCGCCCGCAATTACACCGGCTGCCATGCAGCGGGGGCGGGGCGGGGAGCCGGCAGCTCGCCGGCCCCATAGACATTCATTAATTATTCACGGCGCGTACACGCCGTAAATAATGTGCATGTAACTTTCTCCCCGCTTGGTGGATTCGCGAAGCGGGGAGAGGAGACATAATCCATAGTTCTCTATGAGAACTGTGGATTACCGTAATTCCTGGGACTGATTTCAGCCGTATTGGAGCGCAAAAACGGCGCTCAATACAGCTGAAATCAGTCCCAAAATAAGCCGTGTGAACGAAGCCTTACTGTCCTATCTTCCCCTCTGCAGACTTCTAGTGTTCTATATTTATCAACATTCTTGATCACAGAAATTTTTGGTATATCTATGTGCATAAAGGCAGATATAAAATGGTTGTCCATCTGAAACGAAAAGTGTAAAAAGAGCAGCCAACAGAATAAAAAATAAATAAATGACTCATATCCTGTACATGAAAGCTCCAGCAGGCATTCTAGGCTTTGTTTAGGAGTGGTCAGCACATGACCATTGCAGCCCTTTAGATGCCTCAGTGGCCATATGCTGTACAAATGGTAACATGGCTTACTGAGCAGCGGTGTCAATATGACAGCACATGACTGCTGAGGTCATGTACCAGTTCCTTGCAAAGACTGGAGTGACCACTGAAGCTTCCATCCTGGAGCGCTAGTAGCTTAGAATGGCTAAAGGTAAGTTCACCCGGGTGATTTGGATGCCGAATTTTCAGCGTCCAAATCCGTGTCAAAACAGCACTTTTCAGACGAGGTTTTGATGAGGATTTAATCAGGTTTTTTCCCTTGAATTCTGACGAGGTTTTGCAATGCTGTTTTGTTACTGAAACACCAATACAAAAATAATGGCAGGGTGTCCAAAACAGCATCAAAACTGCATTGAAAACTCACCACACTTGTGGTCTAGATTTTGGACAAGGTTTTTAGACCTTCATTTTTGCCTATGGAGATATTCAGCGTTGAAAGCGCTTCAAGAATGAACATGGAAAACACAGAAACAAGGCCATACTCACAGATCAAAGGCTGGACTGAAACTGAACCCAGTAAACAGGCAACACTGGCCCCTATGCTACTTGGGAAAGATAAACAGGTGCAGCTGATTGCTGAGCCGTAGCTCACATACCCCACCACTAGGGGAACAATTAGACTACACATTAAATTGATACCTGTTCACACGGTATGCAGGAAAGCCACAGTATAATACATTTTTTTTTGCCCAAAAGTACTGGAGAGCAGAGGGTGTCTGGATTTTGTGTTGGACACCCAAGAAGTGCTGGGCAGCCCGCCCAATCGAATAGTAGTGGCGTAATAGGCTGTAAGCCAGCATGGTGCACCACACGTATCTGTATTAATGGCATCCTTTTGTAACGCCTTATCTATATGCAATTATAATACCAGGAAACACCCCCCTCATATATTGAAGGTGTGTGAGTGGTTGTCTTATTGGTATTTTTCATTTGTGCAATCTCCCCATGTATTATACTGTGGCCAGTGTTGCCTCTTTACTGGGTTCAGTTTCAGTCCAGCCTTTGACATGTGAGTATGGCCTTGTTTCTGTGTTTGAGTAATAAATGTCCCATTTTTTTATGTGTTTTTTTTCCAAGAATTAACATGGCAAGTATTTTTCAGACCCCAAAACAGCGACCAAAGAAACACGTAAAATGCAGGTAAACACAGGACTCGATGAAAAATGGAGTGGGGGAGTTTTTTTTTTAGGCATTTTGGAAAATTCCAAAACTGTGCCCAAATCAGCCATGTGAAGATACCCCAATACAGCTTTCTTCGGGATATTTTACCACAATGATTCCTCATTTTAATTGTTCTTTTGGACAAACCCTTTAAAGAGAAGAGGCCGTTCACACGGCTTATTTCGGGCACGGATTCCAACCGTATTGCGCGCTGTACTGCGCTGCACTATGGCTGAAATCCGTCCCTGTCATTACGGTAATCCACAGTTCTCAAAGAACTTGGTTTTGTATTTCCTCCCCGTCGGCGAATACGCCACGGGGGGAGGAAAGTGGCGATGCACTTTCCCAGCGGGAACACGCCTTGGTAATGCATGCCCTATGGCCTTGGAAGCAGCCGCCCCCCGCAAACCCCGTATCAAAGCCATAATTGGGGGGAAATCCGTCCCGCAATTACGGCTTGAGGGGGCCTTTGTTGAATAACCCCCGCGAAACCAGTCAGGTGGTTTATTTCCCTTTTTTCCAAAAGGCAGGATGTGAAGGAGGGAGAGAAGCTAAGCTCTGTGATATATAGGGTTACATGATAGAGGAGAGAAGCTGAGCTTTGTGATATATATATAGGGTTATATGTTTTGAGGTGCGATTTCTGATTAAAAAGCAGAGAATCTGTGAAAGTGAAACGGAAAAGTGATGTTGATCCTGCCCAAATCCAGTGATTGACAGCTCTGTATATACACCGATACAGCGAAAAAGAGGTCATTCACTGCATGTGGTCAGGTTAGGCAGGACTCCTATTGTCTCTAAAGGAGTCTGGTCAGTATTTTAAATGCTTTTTACTCAGAATCATCCAAATCATATAAACCTATACATGACAGAGCTCAGTTCCTCTCCCTCTATCACATCCTGCTCTCAGAGTAGCATAAACCCCCTGACAGGTTCCATTCAAGTTGCACTTTTATTTTTAGATGTGGTGTGCCCCTTGCGCTGCTTCGGTCAGACTTTAAGACACACATACATGTTCAAGTGTAAAAACAACAGTCAGAAGGCACCCATGACTAAAGGGATGCTGGGTGGTAATTATTTACATAGATTTAATTACTATTTAGTTTTTCTCTGTGTGTTTGTTAACATACCACATACATTTTTATTTTATGTCCAACTAAAAGTTTTATAATTTTTTAATAGAGATTTGTACCAGTTGCTATGTTTAAGAACTCTATATGCTCCAAATGTCATAATCTTGTCTATGGTCATGTAATTTTCTCATCATCTCAACAAAACATAGCTCTGATAACTACTGCAGCAGTTCTGCACCTGTGGCCATCACATGAACTGGATCAATTTGATACAAAAAGATACCAAAATAGAATAACTTTTCATAATCGAAAGAATAATAAAAAGAATAACCTTTACGAACAACACAATACTCCTTTATATAGGTATCAAAGAGCTTCTATTTTCTTTCCCTACAAACAAAACATGCATCACATACATTGCTGACTAGAGCAACACATCTGGAAAACAATACAGAAATAACCATGCCAGAGATTATATCAGGTCCCTAGTGCATGTGTTTTTCTTAAATAGTGTACAGCATTACATGTTACGATCAATACTTTCTAGCCTAAAAAGAATCCATTTAAATATTAAGACTGCAGGATATATCAAAATTGCTATTTAACATTTCTATTCACTTTTGATCACTTCCTTATACACAGTTAAACACCGCCCCCCCCCCCCCCCAAATAAATAACTAAAAAAGGTGTGTTCCCATCCTGCTTTTTGATGACATATTGATGGGTATAATAGGTACAGGTCTCATCTGCAGAATAGGCCCCTGAAAGCCTCCGCTCAGAACAGAGAGCCTTCTGTGCACGAGTGGGACTTTATTCTGTTCTATGGGAGTTCCAAATATACCCAAGGGTTGTGTTCAGCTGTATACGTAACTTCTATAGAACAGAATGGAAAGTAGTGCGCAAGTGTAATCTGCTGTTGTGGCCTACTGCGGTATCTGAAAATCACCAACATGATTGAGGGTGTATGGATAGATTATTTACTGATGTAATATTAATTATATTATTTCTTGGTAACCCAGCTGTGGGTATATTAAATGCATACAAGATATTTGCTGCCTTAAAACATTTTGGCCAAATTCAGGAACAGTATCTTACAAAAGTGAGTATACCCCTCACATTTTTGTAAATATTGTATTAGATCTTTTCATGGGACAACACTGAAGATATAATACATTGATACAATGTAAAGTAGTCAGTGTACAGCTTGCATAACCGTGTAAAAGTTTGGTGCGCCCCAAAAATAACAACACACAATCATCAATGTCTAAACTGCTGGCAACAAAGGGGAAAATGGACAAATTGAGCCCAATTTGCCATTTTCCCTCCAAAGTGTCTTGTGACTCAGTGTTAGAAAGTCTCAGTTGTGAAAGTGGAGCAGGTTAAATTTGGTGTTTGGTGTTATTGTTCTGACACTCTCTCAAACTGTTCACTGGAAGTTCAACATGGCACCTCATGGCAAAGAATTGTGAGGATCTGGAAAAAAAAAAAAAAAAAAAAAAAAAAACTTGATGCTGTACATAATGCCCTATAAGAAGATTGCCAACACCCTGTAAATGAGCTGCAGCACAGTTAAGATCATACAGCGGTTTAACAAGACAGCTTCCACTCAGAACAGGTTTCGTCATGGTCGACCAAAGTTGTTGAATGCACGTGCGCAGCGTGATAACCAGAGTCTATTCAGAATAGACTTACAAATGCTGCCAGCAATGCTGCAGAGGTTACAGGGGTGGAGGGTCAGCCCATCATATGCCACACACTGCATCAAATTGGTCTGCATGGCTGTAGTCCATGAAGGAAGCCTCTTCTAAAGATGATGCACAAGAAGGCCTGCGAACAATTTGCTAAAGACAAGCGAACTGAGAATATGGATTACTGGAACCATGTCCTTTGGTCTGATGAGACCAATATAAACTTATTGGTTCAGAACATGTCAAACATGTGTGGGGTAACCAGATGAGGAGTACAAAGACAATTGTGTCTTGCCTACTGTCAAGCATGGTGTTGGGAATGTCATGGTTTGGGGCTGCATGAGTGCTGCCAACTGTGGGGAGCTACAGTTCTTTAAGGGTACCATGAATGCCAGCATGTACGGTGACATACTGAAGCAGAGCATGACCCCCTCCCTTTTGGGCCGCAGGACAGTATTCCAACATAACTACCTCAAACACACCTCCAAGATGACCACTGCTTTGCTAAAGAAAATGAGGGTAAAAGTGCTGGACTGGCCAAGCATGTCTCCAGACCTAAATCCTATTGAGCATCTGTGGGGCATCCTCAAAAGGGAAGGTGGGGGAGCACACGATCTATGAACATCCACCAGCTGTGTGATGTCATCATGGAGGAGTGGAAGAGGATTCCAGTCACAAGAGAGTTAAGGCAGTGTTGGAAAATAATGGTGGCCACAAAAAATATTGACATTTTAGACACCATTTGTCCATCATCACTTAGGGGTGTACTCAATTTTGTTGCCAGCGGTTTAGAAATTGATGTCTGTGTGTTAATTTATTTTGAAGGCACATATAATTTACTCTGTACACTGAATACTTTACATTGTATCTAAGTGTAATATCTTCAGTGTTGTCCCATGAAAAACTATAATACAATATTTACAAAAATGTGAGCGGTGTACTCTTTTGTGAGATACTGTATGTAATATAAACCCCCACAAATGTGAAATGCTGATCATGCCAACTAAAAATTAAAAATAGAAAAAAGTAGAATGTTTAATATCAACCCCTGGGGGGCACAAGATCAAACAATATATAAATACGTTTTTTCTGGGGGAGTTTTTTTTTTTCAAATAAAAAAGGCTAATGGGCGTCCCTAGGCGATATATTCTAGACTGGGTCAATAAGACTGGAATAAAACAACCATTTTGAAATTTCCTTACCCCGAAACAAAAAAAATCTTTTTTAAATGCTTTGAAAAAGTTAAAAAAACCCTGTACTTTATAAAAATTGAAAGTTTTGTTATACACTGGTATGAGAGTTTATAATTGATTTCAAGGCAAAATACCAATATAAGGTAGAGAGAATCAGCCCAAGATAATACATAAAGCTATCATGTTTTTAGCATTCCTCTAACCACCAGGAACTTGACAGGTTAAAGCCACGCCCCAAATGTGAACAGAGCCATAAAGGCCCTGATTGCGTACATGGCAGAATTAAAATTCTACGTGTGGCTGAAACCTGAAGCCAAGTCAAAGATCCAAAGCGATATGCAGCAGATTTGCCCAAATATCAGCTCATTGTTATTCAAAAAGGCTGATCCTTGATGACGTGAAACTTCTGTTGTATGTTAATGTCATATTTAAAACATGTGAATATGCCCTATCAGAGTCTATGCCTGCCAGTACAACAATTAGGAGAAAGAGGGGGATTCCTAATAAAAGCAAGTCCCTTTGAAAGTGTGTAAGTGCCATGCATGATGCATTTTCATTCAGAACTAGGAAAAGTTGGAGCTGTGCTACAGGGGTGCAAATATAGCGATGGCTTAACAGGTGTAAGGGTGCTTTCACACAATGCATTTTTGGTGCGATTTTTGTGCAGAAATGTACAGCAAAAGTGCACCATGTGAAAGCACCCTAAGGCCATGTCCCCACAGCACGGGTTTTCAGTTTTGCAAACCGGGTGAAAACTTTTTACATGGGCTTCTACGGAAAACCCACACAGCAGTCCGTACTGCACGGGTTTTCCGCCCAGTGGTTTTTCAGACCGCCGGCTGCACGAAAAACATAGAACATGTTCATTCTTCTGACCAGTTTTCAGGCGGAATATGAATATGTCTATGTGAAGGGGGAAGGCTTTTCTCCACTACCTGTGGAGAAAAGCAGTCCCCCTGCAGCTTAAGTGCTAATACTCAATTCAAAGAATGCATCTCTTACCTGGGATTCATAATGTTGTATGTTCTTTGGCGGGGGAGCACGGACAGCTCCCATTACCTGTGGGGCCAAGTAAGTCCAAAGCAAAAATCTGTAAATCCAGCACCGTAAAATCTCTTCTTTTATTTCGGATTTCTTAAAAAGGGCTTCCATGGCACTGCTAAATGCATGTTTTAAGCATGTTGCTCTTAGTCATCGCTGTGTAAGTGCTATTAGCAGTTGATCTGGTAAATGTGAACCCCTCCACAGTGCAGAAAAAGATTAACAAAATATCCTTTCATGTATTGCCCTTTTCATTACTTTAATTTGATCTACAACTGTCCAGATAACAATAGAGTTATCATTAAGTCAGTCAAAACCTGCCATTTGTTAGGAGACAAACAAACAGCAACTATAGTAAAGTATGATCAGTCTTCACTGCCATTTACGGGTTTTCTCTCTTTAGGAATCACAGAAAAACTATATATATTTAAAAAAAAAAAAAAAAAAAAAAAAAAAAAACACTACCTTTCCAGAAATGTTGGTTTTAACAAAAATACTCCTTTCTGATGGAAAAGTCCATTTTAAAAACATACACACAACCAAACAAAATAACTTTTCCTAAGTGATGTTAATTTATTAGTAAATATCTTACTCCATAGAAAACATGTCCAATGCTTTAAATAGAGATCCCCGGGGCACTTAGGAGAACCATAAAATGCTCTTAACCATAACAGATCTAGTATGATTAGAGTAAAAAAAGAAAGACATTAACAATAGTTGGAAAAAAAATACACTAACTTAACATTGACTGCCCAAGGAGAAGGGGGGAAAAAAAAAAAAAAAAGTAAAGAGATTTACTAAATGTCTCATCACCTTTCTCCTTCTATATAATTTTGAGTATCTGGTTAAACTAAATATGTGGATTAAAATGTACTTAACTTTATACTACTGGGACTTTCTACTGCTCGAAAAGGCATCCTTCTTCCCTGTTTTTGCATTTCTCGATTTCTGGATGTTTTATGATAATGGGTGGATAATGCAAGTGTGGGTGCACTGTGTCACAGCGAGAGATGGTGTAGACCATGTCAGTATGCGGAGTCTAAGGAGCCCTAATGTATTCACCAGAGCCCGAAGCAAGGCAGGATGTACTTAACTGTGGGGGACTCCCAGCTTGCTACCCCTAACGTGGCTGCTCACGGTGACAGCCGAAGTGCCAGGCATAGAACTGTAGGCAGGTGGCGGGTCCCAGACAAGTGCAACCAATGACGGGTAGTGGAGTAACATGCAGGGAGCAGATAGGCGTGGCGACAGGTTCAGCAGCATAAAGGTTATAGGAGCCAGGCAGCAGCAAACAAAGGTAACAGTACAGCAGAGGACAAGATTAAAGAATCAAACGTACTCAGACAGGGAACTCTTTAAGTCTCAGGTGGTGGCCAGTCATTGGATGAGTAACTAAGTGCTAGCCCTTTAAAACACAAAGAGCTGCGGCACACGTGCCGGACACAGACAAGAAACCCAGAGCAGGAACATGGAGAGGTGAGTAGACACCAGCAGAGGGGTAGGGTTAATAGTGCCAACATTAGAACATCTGCTGTCTGGAGTGGGGACAGCAGGGTACATCATAACAGTATGTATGTACCATTTTAGGGAATGAAAAAATTTTATATATAATATATATAATATATATTATTATATATTATATTTTTTTTTTTTTTTTTATATAAATATATTTATATATATATATATATACCCCAACATAACACACAACACACACATATATATCCAAAGCACACACACACACATCCATCCATATACATACACAGACACACACAAATCTTACATACACTATATAAAAAGACACATGCATGTGTTTCTCACTATCTGTCATGAAATCAGAATAAACCTTACCCGTTTTAGGTCAATTAGGATTACCACAATTATTTATATTTGCCTAATGCCAGAATGAGAGAATTTTTGAGGGCATTTTTATTCCTTTCTGCAAAGTCAAAAGTTTACATACATTTAATTAGTATTTGATATTACCCTTAAACTGTATGACTTGGATCAAACGTTTTGGATAACCTACCACAATAGTTGGTAGGAATTTTGGCCCATTCCTCCAGACAGAACTAGTCTAACTGAGCCATGTTTGTAGGCCGCCTTGCTCACACCTGCCTTTTCAGGTTTGCCCATAAATTTTCAATAGGACTTAAATCAGGGCTTTGTGATGGCCACTCCAAAACATTGACTTGGTTATCATTAAAGGGAATGTGTCATCAAAAAATGACTTCTTGATTAACTCATATTTTTATGTTAAACACATTTTTTAGGAATTTTTAGTTATTTTTTTTTTAAATTTTCCATATCACTTTCAGTATTTAATAATTCTTAAGTCTTGCAGTTTTCACTTTGGCCACTAAGCCTAATAATCGTCTGACACTTCCTGTTCTGTTTAGCGAGCTTTTCAGCAGTCTGCTCATTATGAGTAACAGCAGGGTCAAACTGAAAGAAGACCCCATTGTGTACAGATAACACAGAATCCTCCAGTCACAAGAGGAGATGTCACAGCTTCCCCTCTCCCCTCCCTGCACAGTGACAACTCTCCTATAGAAGTCTATGGGACAGAAACTGCTTTAAGAATCCTATGTGAATGAAGCTGCTGTAAAGTATCTCTCTGACTGCTGTTAAAGCAGTGCAAGCAAGAATGTCTTCTCCACAATCATAAATAAACGGCCGAATAGAGAAATCTACAATCAGGAAATAAAAATGACCGTGAGGAAAAGAATATGGATCAGGGTCTTGATATAATAAGTAAAAAAAAAAATAAAAAATTGGTGACAGAGTCCCTTTAAGCCACTTTGTAACCAGTTTGGCAGTATGCTTCTGGTCATTCTCCATTTGTAAGAGCCATTTTCACCTAAGCTTTAACTTCTTCACTGAGTTCTTGAGATGCTGCTTCAGTATTGCCACAATCTTATTTCCTCATGATGCCATCTATTTTATGAAGTGCAGCAGTCCCTCCAGCAGCAAAACAACCCCACAATATGATGCAGCCACCTCCCTGTTTCACAGTTGGGATGGTGTTCTTGGGCTTCCAAGCTTCTCCCTTGTTCCTCCAAACGTAATGATGGTCATTATGTCCAAACAGTTGAATTTTAGTTTCATTAGACCACAGGACATGTCTCCAAAAAGGTCTCTGTTCCTGTGTGTATTTGCAAACATTAATCTGGCATTTATATGTTTCTTTTGGAGTAATGGATTCTTCCTGGCAGAGTGACCTTTCAGCCCATGTTGATACAGTACACATTTCACTGTGGATAATGACACAATCTTACCAGCTTCCACCAGCATCTTCACAAGGTCTTTTGCTTTTGTTCTTGGGTTGATATGCCCATGTTAGACCGAAGCACATTTATCTCCGAGACACAGAACCAGTCTCCTTCCTGAGCAGTATGATGGCTGCACATTCACATCTTGTTTGTACTTGTATATAATTGTTTATACAGATGAACAAGGCACCTTCAGGGATCTGGAAATTGCACCCAAGGATAGTGCAGACTTGTGCAAGCCCCAAAATTTTCTTTCCCCTATACTTGCTGATTTCTTTCTTTCCCAGAGTTCACAGGGCAGGGTGTTTCTGGTGTGCTTTAAAAATACATCCACAAGTGTTTCTCTAACTCAAATGTTACCAATAAAGATGCTTCTAAAGACATGACATCATATGGGCTGTCCAAAATTGTTTAAAGGCAGTGTAATCCTAGTGTATACAAACTTTTGACTTGGCAGAAAGTAATAAAAATGCCTTAAAAATTCTCTCTCATTATTCTGGCACTTGGCAAATATAAACAATTTTGGTAATCCTAATATACCTAAATAACATAAAATTTATTGAGTTACTTTAGAAAGCATATGTCCAACTATGTCGCAACTATTTAATTTTGCCCAACCTGCTGATCACTAACAAGGAGCTTAATGGCAAAATTCTTAACAGCTGTTTGATGCCTGAATCGACCAATAATTTTAAGGAATCAATTTGAATTGGAAAATTACACATTCCTCTTCATCATCCTGGTACTTTTTGGGACATCCCCATTGAAAGGTTCAACCCCGGGATGCTCTAAGTAAATTGTGATAAACGGGCCAATCCCTTAAGGGAATATTGTTCTCTTGATGTGGTGTACTTGGCGTTCAAGAATGATTTGGACAGAACATTCAATTGGATGTTACTTTTACATATACCTAAAGCTTACCAGCAGAATCTTCTCATAGCAATACACTGCCTCAGTTGGCTTGTCTTCGTCAAAGCCCAACTCCTTCCCAAATAAGTACATGCACCTAGCTGTCTGCTTGATGAAAAAATAAAGTTTGATTTATCAGACCAAAAACTTCTTCCATTGCTTCTTGGTTCAGTTCTGATTCATAGGTTTTTTTGTGCGTTTTTTGGCATTTGCTATTCCTATTTTATACTCGGACCAATGTCAATCACCTTGCATTTCTTCCTTCGTAGGTTCCCATGGTGCTTTGGGCAGTAGATAAGGATCAGCATGGACACTAACTGGTCGTACCATAACCAGCATTACCATTTTTACACTAGCTGTACCGGATGGGTCAGCCTTCATTTTCCAAATGTATCAGAGAATTTGGACTTCCCATGCTCCTCTCGCTAGTTCACCACATGTTCTTCCTTCAACCAATTTTGGTAAAAACGAACCACCGCATATTGGGAGTTACCGAAAAGACCCGCTGTTTTAAAGATGTTCTGTCCCAGTTGTCTGATAAAGCGACTCAAATTTGTAAGCTTGCCCTTTTTACCTGCTTCCACTACGTCAACTTTTATAACTTGCCGTTTACCTGTTGCCTAATGTATCCTACTTCATTGTCACAAAACAATTAACGGGGTTGTCTAGTTTCATTACAATTATATTAAGCTGCAAGTTGGTAAATAAAAAACCCTATACTTCCCTTCCTCATGTCCTGGCTTCCAGCGCTGGAACTCTCCAGTCTTCTACTTACAGTCTTCTACTTCTAGACGGACACAAGGCTGCTACAGCAAATGCATGCCTCTACTTTACATCACCATTCAGAAGTGATCAGCTGCAGAGATATGCCTGTCTGGAAGCAGAAAACCAGAGAGACCCAACACAGGATGAAGGAAAGCATAGTTTTTCTTTTTATTTTTTTTCTCTCTCCATTTGGTCACCTGCAGTTTTATTTTTATTTTTTACAACAGGAATCTGGCAAAACCTTTAAAAAGGAATATTTCTATTTTATTGATTAGCTTTAAACATGTAGTCTAAATAGGTAAAGAATATTACCATATACATTGCTCTTCTGATTTTGCATCTCTTCAAGGTTAGAAGCAGTTCTCATCTCTTGCTTTTGTACACAAGCTTCCCTAGTTACTGTCCACCTCTCTGCTCCAACTGGCTGAAGCATTGATCGGGATGGTGACCTCACTCCCTGCTCTGTTTCTTGAAGACTGGAGCTGGTTTTCATTACTTGCGACTAATTTGAAACCTATAGAGTTCTGTAGCTTTGCGCTCTGCTGTTTACAAACCTCCATGTCACTAACCGGCTCAGCCAGGAATAGCAAAGCTGATCTGACAATCACCGCTGTAGAACTACCCACAGCCTAATCAGGAACTGTGTCTGAAGTTGGCTGTGACAGCCCCCTTAATGTTATATATATATTATATACACACACATATATATAATATATATATATAATATATACACACATTTAAAAATGCCTCATCTTCCTGTGCCATGCATGAAAAAACAATGGCATTTTGCTCTCACAGGCAATTCAGAATGAAGGTGTTAAAGAATACAATAGATGCAAATGTTATAATAAATATTGCAATAATGGCATGTGAAAAAAAAGAGCTCTCATTTTAAGCCTTGCTGTTTGGGAAACAGATATACAGAAAATCTTTATTCCAAGCATAAATTGAGTAACACTGCCCCCTAGTGAATATTTAAATAATAAAATATATAGGAAAATAAAAAATGTCTCAGACTAAAAGAAGGGAAAAAGAGTAAAGGCAACAATATGAAGGGAAAGAGTAATCACTCAAGAGTAACAATCAGATTTGCTTAGATAGCAAATGGGTAAGCAAATCCTAATTGATCCTGCCAAGTACTTGATTATTGCTTTGAGATTCATTTACAACCGACATAATTTTTGCTGTAAGAGATTTTTACCCTCCATGTTAAACATGTTAAAAGACGACAATGTGTTAAACTACTACTAAGGTATCTAAAAGAGCAAAATATTGTATATTTAAATTTTTAATATAGATAGGTCTCCATACTGTGTCTTAAAGCAAAGATCTCCGAGAACACAGCTAGGGAGAAAAATAATTACAATGTAAAAGATGAGAGTTGTATATATCCATTGTTGGGAAAGTGATTCTTGTCAATTTAAACAATATAAACTGAAACGTGTTTTTATGAAACAAACAGAGGAGCAAATATTTTTTCTGGATTTGTTTTCTGACCACTTTTTCCTATTGTATACAAGCAGCCGACAAGGATACAAAGAAAAACAAAAAAGGGCTTAAGCGCTCACCAATCCCCTGCACTTCCAATACAGGTATTCTCTCTACTTACGCAGCATCAGCAACGCTGTGTCATCTCAACACGGGACTGCTCCAGCCAAATTACTGGCTGCACAGTTGACCTTAGTTGGGTCAATGAATCACTACTATAGCAGGCCAAATCATGGCTGAAGTCCGGCAGGGGACCAGCAGCGATCACAGAGCTCCAGTCTCTAAATCACTGCCTTGAATTTTCTTATACAGCTGCCTCCCGACATTACATATTTTGACCTGTCCCTCTGACCCATGTAATCTGAAGTGGAAACCGTGCGGGAGACCAGTTCACTCCACACAGGACAGACAATGCTCTGCCTCTCCTGCAGGCCAAGTCTAGCCACCAGCACTTCCTGCACTCACAGTCCTTTCTTCCCTGACTTGTAGGCAAGGCTAAATGGTTAAAACCAATTCAGGCCAAATGCAGAATTGGGCGCGCTTAAAACAGCAAATGAATACCATTAAATCGTCCAGCCCTATACCACAGGTTTCTAAACTTACCTTACCTACCACCCTCTATTCAGATAAAAAAAAAATTAGAATAATCTTTCTTCTATACAGAAGCCTCACACTGCCCTCTGTAATCAGATTATATCTTGCTATGTACAGTCAGAGGTTCCATTTATAGGCTTTATCTTTTTTTAATATTTCCATTTATTTAGAGAATATAGTGCTTTTTTGCTTTTAAACAGACCATCCAACACTTAAGAGTACATTCACACAACACACACGCTTAATCTGTGCTGGAAATCTGAGGTGATAACCGCATATTTCTGGAGCAGACTCCCTTTCATAGCTAATGTTTGGGTGTAGATGAACCCTGTTTCAATAGGGCTCTTCAATGTTGAAGCAACCAATTTGGAATCGGACAGGACTGGTCACTTTCTTCCACGTTGCAGATTTCAAATCCATGGCAGATAAAAACTGTGCCATAGTTCAGTGTCTGGTCACTGGGAGGTGGTGGGTTTTATCCCATGGATTGATGTAGGCAGTGCCATCTTTGCCTGCTAGTACTGCCTTTAAGGTGTCGTCCTACAACCAACATTTAGCACTTATCCACAGGATAGGCGATGTGTGGGGACCAAGCATGTAGGCAACATGCGTCACATGTTCCCTGTTTGAATGCAGCAGCAGTTGAGCATGAGACTGATGGAGACAGCCGAATACACAGTTTTTCTGTCTTCACAAGTCCCACAGACTTTGTATGGAACAGCACTAAACATGTAAGAGGAAAGCGTGGAGAGGGTTGGAGGTGAGGACCGAAATCTCACCATTGTGTTAGGGCCGGTTCACACGGCTTATTTAAGCCATAATTGCGGGACTTATTTCGCCCGCAGTTACGGCTTGAATAAGGGGCGGGGGCGCAGCTCCCCGGCCCCATAGACATGCATTGGCGGCGTATTCCCTCCGGGATAATGTGCATGTCACTTTCTCCCCTCGCGTATTCCCCGAGCGGGGAGGGAGATGGAATCCAAGTTCTCTATGAGAAATTTGTGGATTTACCGTAATGGCTGGGACGGATTCCAGCCGTATTGCAGCGCAGTACAGAGCGCAATACGGCTGGAATCCGTGCCCAAAATAAGCAGTGTGAACGGCCCCTTAGGGTCTCAGCAGGTGCTAAACTCAACTGTGGGTAAAAACCTTTAAAAAGCAGAGTCAGCAAGCAAAGGTGACACCACCTCCATTTTATACTGTGCAGAGGCATTATGTTCATGTAGTAGAGGAGAAAGTAAGATGTATACATATATCTATCTATATATACACACACCACCCACACACCACAAAGTGGCGTCCATTCTGAAGCAGTCGGGATGTTGGGAGAAAAAGCTACATGGAAGGTCAAAATTTGAGAGACATTGAGGTAGGTGTTTTCCAGTAATTACATAAAGACAAAACCATGGTCGCCAACAGCGATACGAATCTGTCGCTGGGACAGTGAGGTAGCCATCAAACTCGTGCAGCCACCGTTTTGTCCACACAAGGCTACCAGGCCATAGGATTTCAGACTTCAAATTGTTTTCTCTCAAGAGTGATTAAACAAATATGTCAACTAGGTGATCAACCACACTTTTCCCTTTTCCTTATATGCATTTGATGGCTTACTAATACATAGAGAAGGGAAGTAGTTAAACACAGAGTTATTTTCCTCCTGAAATTTGATTGAATCCAAAAAAAGGCGTAATAAAATCAAATTGGCCAAAGCTGCTTTTTTTAAAGATCTTAAATTTAAAAAGCCCATCATTGTGCGGCAAACCCTTAAGAAAGTATTATTCGCAACAAGAAATTTCATAAAACATGTTGGGGAGATTATCCTGTCCCCAAAGACAACATTACTATAGCCGCACCACTGTGCCATAGCCAGCAACTGTACGCTACTATAAAAAAAATCAAGCAGCAGGCACCGAATTCCGTGACATTTTAATAAAAGGCTAAAGAGCACAATGATTTGCAGCAGAGCCTCCTTCCCCAGAGCCACCTGATCAGAGGTTTATAACAGAAATGTGTTTTGCATACTTCTGCCTATTCACTATTCATGCAAGTAAGTCCAGATGCTGCATCCTGAGGCGTTGGTAGTCTCATCATTTAGGCTGAAATACGACATGCAAGGAAGCTGAAAATCTAAACACAAATCTAAATAAAAATAGATTAGCCACAACCAGTCCATTGTGCCTTGCAACCAAGAAGTATGAAGTAGAAGTATAACCAGTCAAAGCACAGTACACCTCTTAATCAAACCGCAAGATAGTGACCAACCTAGGGGTCCCAACCCCCAACCTTATGCACCTTCAAAAAAATAGTCACAACAAAAACGTGCAAAAGCTCAACTTTATCACTATAAAAACTAATTTATTACTCCCAGAACTTATAATAAAAGCCCCAAAAAATGGCAGTATCAAAAAAAAAAAATGAATAGTCAATTTCCATATATTAGAACGTAGTATGCATTAGCCAGTCGCAGCTCACTTTTCGGCACCCTAAAGCATCTTATCCATAGTAGTTCGATGCAGGGTGAGCGGCACTCAAAGACACCGCTGTCCTACATCGAACGACCATGGAGAAGATGCTTTAGGGTGCCGAAAAGTGAGCTGGGGACTGCCTAATGGATACTACCTTCTAAAAAGCACTTTCCAAAAACCGCAAGTTCGTATAATATATGGAAATTGCTATTCATTTATCTGATACTACCATTTTTGGGGGCTTTTATAAGTTCTGTTAGTAATAAATTACTTTTTATAGTGATAAAGTTGAGCTTTTGCACATTTTTTGTATTGTGACTATTTTTTGAAGGTGAAGTAGAAGTATGAATGCTTGAGGAACAACATGAATCAATGGGCCAACTAGTGGAGCTGTGAACGCATGCAGCTCTGGTTTGAACACATGGAACCACACGTTATCATATAAGATCTCCATCTTAACTGAAGCGTTTGAAGAGAATGTGATGAGATGGTCTATCAGATGCCTTTGTAGTACTTACCCAAGATACAAAGCAAAAACTTAACCGACTCTCTGGTTCTTAATCAGGGTAGATACAGTGGCACTTAAGAGTTTGTGACTCCTGCTGAATTTTCTATATTTTGCATGAATTTGAACTAAAACTATAAATCGGTCCTAAAAGTAGGCAAAGAGAACCAGGAGATAAAATATTAAACATTACTGAGAAAAATAATCCAAATGTCACATACTGAGGTCACAACAGTAAGTGACTCTCTTGTGAAAGGATAACTGCATCAGAATGTTTCCGGTCTCTGTTGATTAGTCCTGCACATTGGAGATATTTTGGTCCATTCTTTCGTACAAACAGCTGTTTGTCTGTTATGTTGGTGGCTTTTCTTCAATGAATTGCTTGTTTCTGGTCCTTCCACAGCATTTCCAATGCATTAAAGGGTCAGGACTTTCACTTGGCTACTCTGAAAACTTTAACCTTATCCACCTGTAACCATTCTTTGTCCAGGCGATCTATAGCAAACTGCAGATGGGCAGCAATGTTCTTTTTGTAGAGTCCAGCAGCTCTCTTTTTACAATCCTGTCCTGCACAACGCTGTCATTCAATGTCCTCCTGATAGCGGACTCATGAACATTAGCTAGTATAAGAAAGGCCTTTGGTTACCTTGGGCTCCTTTGTAACCTTGTGTACTATTATATGCCTTACTCTTGTGTCATCTTTGTTGGTGGACCACTCCAGAGGAGGGTAATAATCGTCTTAAATTTCCTCCATTTCTACGCAATCTGCCTGACTGGGGATTGGTGAAGTCCAAACTTCATAGATGGTTTTGTAATCTTTTACATCCTGCTGAGCATTAACAACCCTTCATTTGAAGTCCTCAGAAGTCTCCTCTGTTTGTGTCATGAAACACTTCCACTAACACGTGTTGTGAAGATCAGACTTTAATACATCCCTTTTATTTAAGGCTGGGTTTACAAAATTACATTTCGAAAAGAAAAAAAAAAAAAAAAACACATGCACGTAAAAAACAATTTTTTTTTATTTAACCCATATTTCAAATGTCCAACATTTGAAAAAAAAAAAAAAGTACCTACATGTTGGATTCATAATAAAATGCAACAAATCTGCAATAACTGAACCCAGTCTAAATAAAACAAGTCATCCACTCACACCTGCTTGCCATCCAGCCATCCTACTGATTAAGAAAAAGCACCCATCTCTAACGTCACCTTTAAATTATCTGTGAACCTTAAAAGGGTTGTTTCACTACAAGGATTGCTTTTGATGTTAAAGATATTGCAAAAACAAGTCACTTTGTAATATCTGTCCATTAACAGTGTCCTACCTATTCCTAGATATCCCCTCTTGTATGGGCTGCATCAGCTCCTCAGGTCACTATAGCTACAGACCTGTTTGATCTCTCCTGATAGGCTGCCGGTGCTGGTTGCTATAGCTACAGACCTGGCTTCTACTGCAGCCTAGTAGAAGCCAGTAAACACGCCCCTGAATTCAAAGTGAAATCAAGAAAACAGGACTGAGGTAAGATGAATCAATGTAGTGAGACAACCCCTTTAAGGGTATGTTTACATGGCGGATGTGGACGCCGATTGTGCCTCTGATTCAGCGCAGAATCAACCTCAGAACCAGCGTCCAATCTGACTCCAATCCTTATTGTTTCCAATGTAAGATCTGTGTTGTTCACACAATGCTCTTTTCAGTGTGAATAAATATTCATATTTCAGTGCTGAAAAAGAACTGATGTGTCAATTCTTGAGGTGGATCCCACACTGAAAATGCCTATAGAAAACAAAGGAGAGTCTAAAATCAGCAGCCAATCCACATCACTCAAAGTGTGACGAGGATTGGACGCAGATCGATGCCTCAGATCTGCTTGGCAGAATGCTGTCCCAATAAACCCATTTTCTGATGAGGATTTCAGAGGCAGTTCTTAAATCGTCCAAAAATCCAAGCCGGAAAACGGCCTTTGAAATCCTCACCAAAAAATTCAAATCCCGATTCAGTGCTAAATCAGCCGTGTGAACGTGCCCTAAAAGTTCAAATACTTTGACCAGACCAAGTCTAATATTTTTGACTACTTGTTTGATTTGCCCTTCCATTTCCACTTAGAAAAGTGTGAAAATCTGATGCAGTTTAAGGTTTGCATTATACAGAAACTTTAAAAATTCTGAAGGTATTACAATCTTTCAAGCACCACTGAAAGTCCAAATTTACATGGTGTATCTTTCCAAAATCTTTAACCAGGTTTTAGGAAGAGGAATAGCCCCATCCAACGAAGCTAATCTATTTCGTGACTTCCATCATGTTTTAGTCCTCATGCCCAAAATACGTTAAAAAGTAACAGGCCCATCTGCTTTGAACCGCGGCACAAATCCCCATTGAAAACAATAGGACACATTAAGTGAGTTTTCCATAGCATATTTTGGTACATAAAAAGCGCTTTACGCAAACTTAAAAATGTGTCAAAAATGTAGTGTGAATCTAACCTAAGAGGTCTATGGATCTATAGTAATTGCTATTGTCACAGCTTAAAGGAGGTCTTCCCATTTCATTGATTAGTTTTAGACATGTAAGTAATGGTAAATAAAAAAAGATTACCAAATATGATCTGCTCTAGCACTGAAAGAAAGCAAAATAACAAAAATGTATCTCCTGCTTGTATACACAAGCTTCTGTAGGTTACCTACCCCCCTATCTCTGCTCTATGGTCTAGCTCCCTGTTGTATCTTAATAACAAGCTCATCTGCTGCTGACACAATTTAGTCCTCTGTAGCCTTGTACCCAGCAGTGAAAAGCCCTCCAATACCAATGTCACTATAACAAGCTCAGCTAGGAATAGCAGAGTGGATATGCCAATCACTGCTGTAGAACCACCCTCAGCCTAACCAGGAAGTGCAAGTCTGAGGAGCAGGCTCTGTGAAACAGCCTGATGAGAACACCCCTTAAAACAGAATCTGTTCTAAATGAACAAACCCTAGGCAAAAGAAAGTTGCCATGGCTCATCTTTAATTATCACTGAGCAAAGCTGCATATGGTCAAAGTTAGATTTGCTTAGCATCCATCTTTGCAGTACATCTCCTCATAGAATTTGGCTCCAAATAAAACAACCCCATTACTATTACATTTATATGCTTTTTTAAGAGCTAAACTTTCTAAGCTGTAAAAGAAAAAAAAGAAAAGAAAAAATTGAGCCAGTTACAAATTTGGTCCACTATTTTAGTAACCAAAGTGGTCATCTCCCAGCATTTCTAGACTCCTCAATAGGTAACCTTCCAAGTTACTGCTATGTTGGAGTGTAGTGCATTACATTACAAAGATGATATATACATTTAAATATATAAGAACTGGGAGACAAATTTTGAGGGTTCTGTAACAAATTACATCGACATCAAATTTTCACAAAAAATTGAAACATGAACTTGATAGAAGGAAATGCATTATATACTGAAAGCGTGTTCACATGGCACAAATTAAAAGCAGAAATCTAGATTGTTTTCTGTAGCCGATTTTTCTGTTCTTATGAGCAGCCAATTTTGTCACACTCTGTGACGTGGTTTAACCCCATTAAATTGGAATAATTTGTGACCTAGTTATGCATAATAAGGGACATCACTTTTTCCATACAAAATCTGTACCACAGAAGCTCCACTGTAGTTTTCCTTTAAAGGGGTTGTTTCACTACAAGGATTGCTTTTCAAGTTAAAGATCTTGCAAAAACAAGTCACTTTGCAATATGTATCCATTAACAGTGTCCTACCTATTCTGAGATATCCCCTCTTGTATGGGCTGCATCTGCTCCTCAGATCGCTATATCTACAGACTTGTTTGATCTATCCTGATGGGCTGCCAGTACTGGTTGCTATAGCTACAGACCTGTTTGATCTCTCGTGATAGGCTGCCAGCACTGGTTGCTATAGCTACAGCCCCGGCTTCTACTGCAGCCTAGTGGAAGTCAGTAAACACGCCCCTGAATTCAAAGTGAAACCAAGAAAACAAGACTGAGGTAAGATGAATTAATGTAGTGAGATGACCCCTTTAAATCCAAAAAAAGAAACTTTCCATGTAGTTTTGGTGCAGAAAGCATGCAAAAGCCACCATGAGAACAGCCCCTTACATTTGTGAATATTTTACAAACGGTCCAAAAAAGGCTGCGCTACTTTACAAAGTTTGTAGAAATCAGCCATGGGTAGAAACCGCTTAAAAGGACTGTAGTAGAAGCAAAGTCTGGAATGTATTGTGATTTTGCAAACAAAGACTAAATAAAACATAGGTGGCCTTCAGAACACACAAGAAAAAAAAATAAAAGGAAAAAGAAAACAAAAAACAACTTACTGTGTAGGTGATTGCTGCCAACATTCCTATCAAGGTCAAGGAGCTGATGGAAAAGGACAAGGCATCCAAACCATCTGAAAAACAATTTGTCTTATGTGGTGACAACTCTTTCATGAAAATAACATAATAGATTATTTTTCCTAGCGTTATGGCTGTTGGAAATTACAAGCATCTTAGAATCCTTTCAACAATTATTTACATACTGTACATGCAACATCTTATTTGATGGAACACAAACTAGATAGGTTAGACCCGGCCAGCAAATGAAGACAGAAACCTTTCGTCTGAATACACGAACAAAATACCATTATGTATATAATATCGATTTACAAAACTCACAAAGTGAGATATGTCCTGTTCAAAATCCACACACATAACATTTCATGTTCATATCAATGCATGGGCTGCTCACAATAGGCAGTGCAATACATGAAAGGGGAAACACAGACGGAAGTGTTAAGAGACATTGCCGTTTACTTTCACACAAGCCTGCCGTCTAGAGGGGCGGTTAGCCTAGCAAGAGCAGTGGCCAGAGGTCTCTGAACTATTAAAACCACAGAAGAGCTATTGAATACGGCAAGTAAACTAACAAAAAAACAATACACTTTAAGCTTGAAAAATCCTCGGGGAGCAGCAATTATAAAGGCTTTCTACATATCGGGATTGTGGAACAGCTGTGCTTCTTCTAAGCAGCTGAACAAGAAGTAATGGCACATGTGTTTATCTAATCTACACCAAGAATTTGTCACTTGTGTTAAGTCATCACAGAATTCAGAATGAAAGGTTTTGGAGGAAGATGGGAGGGGTTGGATCTTTCCAGACTTTAATGTACTTGATTGATCCAAAGTCAGAAGTGGACACGTGGAGGTCTTCCTTCAAAGGGGTGTTCCCACAAAGCCCTTTCCTTGATACAGGTGGGCTTATAGCTGGCTACCAGCCGACCGTGTAACAGAATGAGGAGGACGGCTAATATGGCTCAGCTAGCTACAAGCCACCAAGGAAGGTGGGGAGCAAAAAAAATAAAGAGCCATATTATTATGACCGCGGGAAGGTGGAGAACAGTGCAAAGCCTGATAATCCCGGTCACATACAGTGATTGACCACTTGCCCTTTATCAGTGTGTACAAAGCCAACTGTCAATCACGGTATGAAGTTGTGCTAAGCAGCACTATCAGTTTTACTTGCACAGCGTTTCTCTGCTTTTACTCAAAAATTCAGCATTAACTCATATAAACCAATACATCACAGAGCTCAGCTTCTCTACATCTATCATATAACCCTATATCACAGAGCTCAGCTTCTCTACATCTATCATATAACCCTATATATCACAGAAACTAGCTTCTCTCCCTCTATCATATAACCCTATATAATTACTGAGCTCAGCTCCTCTCTTCCATCATGTAACCCTTTATATCACAGAGCTCAGCTTCTCTCCCTCAATCATATAACAGAGCTCAGCTTCTCTCAACAATCATATAACCCTATATATCACAGAGCTCAGCTTCTCTCCTCAATCATATAACCCTATATAATCACTGAGCTCAGCTCCTCTCGTCAATCATATAACCCTATATATCACAGAGCTCAGCTTCTCTCATCTATCATATAACCCTACATATCAAAGATCTCAGCTTCTCTACTATTTCATATTAACCTATATAATCACTGAGCTCAGCTCCTCTCTTCCATCATATAACCCTATATATCACAGAGCTCAGCTTCTCTCCCTCAATCATATAACAGAGCTCAGCTCCTCTCCCTCTATCATATAACCCTATATATCACAGAGCTCGCTTCTCTCCTCTATATATAACAGAGCTCAGCTCCTCTCCCTCTATCATATAACCCTATATATCACAGAGCTCAGTTTCTCTCCTCTATCTTATAACACTACAAGCTCGCTTCTCCATCTATCATATAACCTATATATCACAGAGCTCAGCTTCTCTCCTCTATCATTAACCCTATATAATCACTGAGTCAGCTCCTTCTTCCATCATAAACCCTATATATCACGAGCTCAGCTTCTCTCCCTCAATCATATAACAGAGCTCAGCTCCTCTCCCTCTATCATATAACCCTATATATCACAGAGCTCAGCTACTCTCCTCTATCTTATAACCCTACAGAGCTCAGCTTCTCTCATCTATCATATTACCCTATATATCACAGAGCTCAGCTTCTCTCCCTCTATCACATCCTGCTCTCAGATAGGTGGGTATAAATCACCTGACAGGTTCCCTTTAACTTCTCCTGTCCTTTGGATATAAAGGACCTAACTCCTAATATTGCATCAACAATGGCAAGAACGATTCTAAATAGTCTGCAATAGGAAAAGGTACTTTTTTTTCAAGCAGCACCTCATGTCAATGGGCTGTGCATCCATTTAGGGTGGATTGATGCATTGCTTTCCTATTAGAACAATGTTGCGTTTTATGGCATTTTCATTCACTTTTGAGGAGCCAAAGATAAAAATAAAAAGGGAAAACATAAGAATGGCTTCGTCTTTCTGTTTCCTGTTGGTGTCGCTACTGATTTTGGCTGAAAAAGTTTGTATCAAAAGATGAGTGGC
The DNA here is from genome assembly GCA_025379985.1 of Phyllomedusa bahiana. Classification (NCBI taxonomy): domain Eukaryota; kingdom Metazoa; phylum Chordata; class Amphibia; order Anura; family Hylidae; genus Phyllomedusa; species Phyllomedusa bahiana. The sequence continues at coordinate 25,592 of JAODAL010030442.1, forward strand.
AGTTTTCCCCAAAAAAAAAAAAAACACCATGTGTGATATCACCAATAGGATATGTTCATATTGCTGATTTTCAACAGGAGTCAACGTGAGATTCACACCTAAAATTCATGCCCGTAACCACTGATTTTTTACGTGGAATTAATACAGATTTCAAAAGCAGATTTTCTGCCCTCAATACTATTGGCCACATGTATGAAAACGGTCTAGGTCTAAAATTCACTTTGTTGCCCATAGCAACCAATTAGAGCATCCATTTCATTTCATATATTTCTCTGGAAAAATGAGAGCGGAGCTCTGATTGGCTGCTATGCGCAACAAAGTGAGTTTTAGACCTGGACAGTTTTCATACATGTGGACCTATGTGAGGATTCAGCACTGAATGCATGTAAGGAATTATCTTTTATCAGCGGTGTGAAGTGCATTAAAAACCATGTGAGGTGAGGTTGCAGTCAGAATGCAGATTCAGTGTTAAATGTGCACCAATCTTGGAATAGGTTTAATGGAAAACCAGTGTCACCATGCATACAACACTTCCCATGGTGGCGGAAAAAAAAAAAAACTGACCCGACAGAGGCAGATGCAGTGATGAATCCCCACATAGTATATTATTGTATCTGAAACCTACCTCTAATTTCCGTACTAAATCTATGTCAACAATAAATAATCTGCATCCAAAAGCCATGCTGAATAAGAGTGTATTTCACACATGGATGCCAGGGGTCTTAAGGGGTGTTCTCACCATTCTGTTACACAAAACCTGCCCTTTACTGCCAGCTTTAGACTTACATTCCCTGGTTAAGTGGTAGGTGGTTCTATAGCAGTAATTGGCATATCAACTCTCTTTTTCCTAGCGAAGCCTGTTACAGCGACATGAGCGTAGGAGGTTTGTAACTGTAGCACAAGGCTACAGAGCTCTAACAGGTTAAAGCTTGTCAGTAACATATGTAAACAATAACAAAACAAAAAAATAGTATAGCAAATAGATGTCAAAAGACATTGTTTTCTTTAAGAGGTCTGTATTTGCTCCACAATGATGACCTTCAATTAAAATGACATCTGTCAGGTGGTTTATGCTACCCTGAGGTCAGGAGGTGATAAAAGGAGAGAAGCGGAGCACTGTGGTATATAGGATTTCTGAGAAAAAAGCAGAGAAATCTGTAGCTTAAACCCTTCCCACCACGCAGTCATAATATGGCTCTTAATTTTTTTTTTCTTTCCTCCTTCCAAAAGCTATAACTTTATTTTTCCATCTACATACTCTTATGAGAGCATTTTTTGTGGGAGAAAACATACTTTTTAAAGGTGCAATAGACTGTACCATATAATGTACTAGGAAACCGTGGGATGATATGTGAAAAAAAAAAAGAAAAAACACACTTGCACCATGTTTGTGGGAATTTTGCTTTTATGTTGTTCACTCTTTGGTATAAATGATGGGTTACTGCCTGTATTCTGAAGGCCTGTATGATTCCGGTGATGCCAAACATATAGGGTTTTTAGTTAGATTTGACTACTTAAAAAAAAAAAAAAAAAAATTATAAGTATGCTGCAGAGCCATTTTCTGTGAAAAATTATTTGTTTCTCAATCTGTAGACTTGAGCAAAGGTACATTTTTTGCAGGCTGAAGTGTAGTATTTATTAGTACCATTATGTAAAACCTGCTTTTTTAATCACTTTTTATAATCTAACAAAAAAAAAAAAATGTTAGCGTTTGGAATTTTTTTTCTTCTATGGGATAAATGTTGTTATAGATTTTAAAAGTTTGGACTTTAACGGGGGCATGAATGAATAAAAGTAAAGGTATGTTCACACGATGTACAGTACACCATGTGTTTCGGGAGCTCGCACTGATCAGCGCGTACTCCTGCGGTGCGGGGGAAGGGGGGGCATAGACATGCATTACTCACGGCGCGTAATCGCCTTAAGTAGTTGACATGTCACTTATCTCCCTGCGCATACAATACTATCATATTGTACGATCGGGGAGAGGAGGCATAATCCATAGTTCTCTATGAGAGCTATGGATTACCGTAATTATGGGGCGCATTTCCCCACATATTAAGCGCAGTGCGCCGTGAAATTCGCAGCAAAAAGCGCCCCAAAATAGGCCGTGTGAACATACTCTAAACCTAACAAGCAAAACACCACAGCTCATAAATCTAGTAATTTAGTCATCTATACACATAAATCTGCAACATGCATGTACACCAACAGTGAAGCATTTTAATAAAAACACATTGATTAGTGAAACATGACAGCGATAGCAGCTGGTTTATGATCAAAGAGAAAATACAAAACCCATTTTTGTTGACTACATTGTTGCAAAAATGATTTATGATAGGATACTGCAGTGTATAGCTTTGGTTATTGTTCTGCAAACACTTCAGCTGTATTAACAATGATCCTGTGTACTCACCAGACAATGGCAAAGTAACGCAGCATTAAAAAGCTATTCTGTCAAACCACAGTCAGCAGGAAGTTTAGGAAGAAGGAAAGCTATGCACAGATTGACATCTATATGGATGGATTGTAAAAGTTATTTACCCGCAGCAATTTTTCAACACTACTGGCAACATGGCTTCTGGGACTATTCTAGTCCTGTTATTCATCATTGAACATCATGGCCCAGTTTCCAGTGAAGGCAGGCAGATGATGGACCATTTACACCTTTTCAGGTGTTTTTTTTTATTATTTATTTCTCTCAACTGAACTCTTTACTACACACAGATACTTTACACTGATGAGGCCATTGGCTTCATTTATTCGGAACACCGTACTATTGGTTACCCTATAATACACAAACTTCTTTAAATAATCAAACCTCTGGTGACATTTTAACAATTGTTTTGCAGCACATCAACTTATGTTCAAAATGTGGTCACTTCTAGACATTTGCTTATATCTGATATAATAGTTTACTGTTCTTTTTAATGTTTGGAAAAGCAGGCCGTTTCGCCGAGTGGGTCTTTTTACAATTGTTTTGGTTATTAACTGGCAAGAGTGGCGTCTTATCGAACTGGAAGAATTTTATAGTCTTAGGAACACCAGAAATGAAGTGCTGACTAATTTTTCAACAATTTATCATAACCGCCATACTAATAAACCATATGTACCAGTTACAATTAGCATCCAATAGAAGAATAGGTCATTTCAGCTGAATAATGAATTTCTCTGTCATCTGGTTGAGAATTACAAACACTTTCTTTCAAGACTAGAAAACTAGTCAAATCATTTAACCCTATTATCCTTGGCCTATGGGTATTTCCCGATCAACACTTACATCTCCGGTATATACTTTTCTTAGGATCTGATTAGGATGTGATTATTTTATTTATGGGTTTGTCCTGTAAAGGAAAACCACTATCAATTATTATACAGAGTTGCTGTCTCGGGGAAGGCAGCTGCTTGCACCACCTGAAGTCCAACTAAAGAAGCATGCACAACTGAGCATGGATGTGAAACGGTGGAATATGGAGTGATCTTGGTTGAAATCGGTCTAAGGTTCGGTTCACACGGCAGATTCAGCGCTGAATCTGCCTCAGAGTCCATGTCTAATCCACCGGTAAACCAATTTACATTATGCACTATGTAAAATCAGCATCATTCAGAAGACGCCGGCATGTATTGGAAGTGCCTATAAAGAATTGACATGCCAATTCTTTGAGGTGGTTTATGTACTGACAATGCTTAGAATAGGAGGCAGTACTTTCCTCGTCTAAATTCGTTTTCGACATGGACGCGGTCGTCAACAAAGAACCACCATGTGAATGTACACCAACAATATCTGACTGGGGTGCCTGGGGCCCATGAATGGAGTTAATGCTTAGGGCCCACCCTACTATATATGTCTCTATATAACGTACATAACACTTCCACTGTCTTTTTTCCCTGTCAGTCCAGAGTCCCCCTATGTCCAGGAGCCCAATGGTGGTTTTCCCTACTCCCCTGTGGGCCAGTGCAAGCTTACTGACTACTTATAGTCAGCACTTGACTTCCATGAACGACAAAACTATTTGTCTTTGGTCAAGTACACAATACAAAAAGCATAGGATCTTTAGGATTTCTGCCCTGTATACAAAGCCAATAAAATCTAAACATGGGAACACTCAAAAGTTCCTTTTATGCAAAATTGGAAACTATATTCATATTTATATGTTAAGAAGACAACTTAGTGGCAAGATTAATGCTTTTAGTCAGGGCATAGAAAAACTTGATGTAATTTGTACAGCAGCCCTGTCCTGCCCCGTGCACCATTAAAGTACTAACCCGTAGTGTTGCGCTTCAGATTTGGGTCAAACCAAACTAAGTGACCCCAATTCTGCCAGAATGCCCAGCAATCAGCGAGGAATCCACAATGAAGGTAAATAATATACATGGATTTGCTAGTTCGGTGACTGGCGACGAGGTGTTCTGGTGAATTCCAGAAAATTTTGTTTTCCTTCAGTACAAGCCAATCCAAATCTGAAGAACAACACTACTTGGGTATCACAAAGACCGTCAGATGAATGACCACGGATGCAATACTATTCACTTCAGAGTTTGAATAGAGCCAAATATCCATCCCATAATGGGTTAGGAAGATTAAACAAAAAGAACAAGGTAAAGGAAAACCTTTGAGAAACCGTAACCTACTAATAAGCAGGAAAAGAACACATTTGCTGAATGTAACAAAATACTTACAACCGCTCCCGAGTTCTTGAAACAGAATCTTTATTTTATCAAACTCGGAGATGTTTTTGCCTGAAGGGATATCCAGTGGTGCAAATGCACTAAAAACAAAGCAAAATCAGTAATTATATATGACAGTAAACTTTTTCCCTCTCATTTTATTTTTAGTAGAAAGAGAAAAAAAAAAAACACAGTAATCATCCAAGAAATGAATACAATATGCAGTGACATATATACCACAACAATAAATATGAAAGGCCCAAGTATCTATAAGAATGTGACATCTACCAGGCAACACTTCTTATCAATTTTCTTTCCCTCATTAAAGAGTTCCTTTAAAAGCAAAGACCGAGGCTTTGTTTCAAAACAAAATAGCCTCTGGGAGACAATACATGGTTGCAAATGGGAGGGCTATTCGTATATTTTTATACATGTATATTACTCCAGTAAATGTAGGTTTAGAATTCAAAATGGACTAAAACTACGAAAGGAAAAAAAAAAACACTTTTTTTTTACTTTTCAAGACATACTGGTCTTTATTACGGTACCAAAACAGAACACTATTCTTCCATTTTGTCAGGATTACAAATACACGGGATACTGTAATTCAACTACCACATGAGGTTTGCCTCTTTATCCAGTCTAAATATTGCAAATAAAATCCGGACTCTTACTTGCTGTAACAAGAAAGGCCATGTTCACACGGCTTAACTGCGGGACGCAATAACGCCCCGCAATTACGGCGTGTGGACGGGGGCCGGCACTTCGACGTATACACCGCTGGTAATTCACATGTCATTTGTCTCCCCGCCCGGCGGATTCGCTGAGCCGGGAGAGGAGACGTAATCCATAGTTCTCTATGAGAACTGTGGATTACCGTAATGACTGGGCCGTTTTCAGCCAGTAATTTGCGCACTTCGGCGCGTAATTACGGACCGAAATACGGCCCATTTTAAGCCGTGTGAACATGGCCAAACAATAACAATTCTTACAGCTGGTTGTCATGTATGAAATTTATTGTAAATTTGTGGTATCCTTCCTCCATTTAATTTAAGCATACAGACTGCAAATAAGCATAAATTATCAATTGCCAAATGGCTCCGTATACTTAGATGTAAACTTTATTGAATTGTTTACTTAGATTTACCATTACATTTGTGGTTTGATTTTTGTACAGGTACAGAAGGCTACACTAGGCATGCCGAGAATTTACTGACATTTTCTTGAAAACAACGAAATCAAAATTCATAAAATATTTTTTGCTTCCAGCTTTTGTTTCAAATGTGTTGAAATTGAAGGGGACAGGTCTTCTTCAGTCTCTTAAAAGGGTTTTCTCACCACAATGATTTCACTTAGCATTGTATTTGGTAATAGTCTTCATGTACCTTTCCCTTCATGCTGTCTTGATTTTACTTTGGTCAGGAGATCAAGAAGATTTTGTCTCCTCTTAGTAGTACACAAGTTTCTCTGGTTACTGACCACCTCTATATCTTATACGATTGCTACACAAGCTCCGTTCGACCATGGTGAGTACCTTCGAGACTCAATGTTTCAACTCCTTCAACAGATCTTCAATAGGATTTAGATCAGGGCTCATAGTAGTCACTTCCGAATAGTCCAATGCTTTGCTCTCAGCAATTTTTAGATGTCTTTAGCGGTGTTTTTTGGGCAATTATTTTATCCTGTTAGAAGACCCATGACCTGCGACTGAAACCAAACTTTATAGTGAAATGCGCAGCCCAGCGTGAGGGAGTGCCTTGATAGTCTTTAGATTTAACAGATTTAGGACACCGTGTGCCAGATGTAGCAAAGCAGCCCTAAAACAAAACCGAGCATCCTCTTTGTTTCACAGAAGGTACAATGTTACATACATAGTTACATACATAGTTTGTCAGGCCGAAAAAAGACATACGTCCATCCAGTTCAGCCCATTTATTAAAGTGTTGATCCAGAGGAAGGCAAAAAACCCCATGAGGTAGAAGCCAATTGTCCTCATGTTAGGGAAAAAAAATCCTTCCCGAATGTTCTTTTCTTTCTACACTTCATTTTTGCATCTGTGAACATAAAGCTGATGTGACTTGCCAAAATGCACCTAGTTTTGTCTCAACTGCCCAAAGGATATTCTGCCAGAGGCTTGTTGGCTTCTCAATATGTATTTTTTATGATTTGCTTCCAACAGTGGTTTTCTCCTCGGCTGTTTTCCATTAAGTCAGCTTTGGCAAAGACAGAGAGGGATAGTGTGATCTGACACTGATGTACCTTGACCTTGGAGTTCATCTCTAATCTAATTTTTTTTTTCTTTTCTGGGCTCTTTGATTACCATTCGTACGAGCAGTCTCTTCAAATGGTGATAAATTTTCTTCGTGACCACGCCCTGGGAGGTTGGCTACAGCTACCTTAAATTTCTAAAAACATTATGTGCAACTGTAGTAACATCAAGCTGTTTAGAGATGGTCTTACAGTCTTTACCCGAGACATGTTTGTCTTTAATTTTATTTCTAATCTGAGAAAACTCTCCCCTTAGCTTCCTTTGGTCCATGTTCAGTGTGGGACACACTCTAATACCAGACAGCACAGTAACTACTTTTCATCCATCAAACAAGCAGACTTCTTGATTACAAGTTTGAAGACACCAGTGATCCTTACTACAGGACACATCTCAGTTTAATATGTCCATATGGCCAAATTATTTTCAATCTTTTCTATGGGTACCATCTTTTTTGTCCAGGACCGTTTCATTATTATTTTTCTTTTGTTGAACCACAATTTAAGAGCAAGTTCTGATTTTCATTAGTTGGTTTTCAGTACATTTCAATTTATTATTACTTTTGTCAGTTTGAAGCCATTTCAGTGACCATTGTAGGTTTTTCTCTCTTTAATGGAAAGGCAACAACAGTTTTGTTCATGTGTGTATTTATTGTTGCATAAAGATGAAGTCAAAAGGAATACCAACTAGCCATATTGAAACGGGAAAAATGTACAAACAGACTAAGGCTTCGTTCACACGGCTTATTTTGCCGCGGATTGGCGCCGTACTGCGCGCCGGATTTGCGCTGCAGTACGGCGCCAATCCGTCGGAGTAATTATGGTAATCCACTGCTCTCATAGAGAACAGTGGGATTCCGTCGCTCCTCCCCACTCGGCAAAATCCGCCGCGGGGGAGAAAGTGACATCCCACATTATTTACGGCGCTGACGCCCGTAAACAATGCATGGTCTATGGGGCCGGGGAGCGGCGCCCCCGCCGCGCTCCGGGCCCCGCCCCCGTCCCTTATTCCCCGGCGGATTTGTGAGCGCAATCTGGCTCACAAATCCGTCGGGAATAAGCCGTGTGAACACAGCCTAAACCTGTTTACATCCACTGCATGCTGAGCAAGGTGTCAGGTTACATTACATACTTACCGCACCTCAAGTTAGTAGCTGCTGTCAAGGTAGCATTTTTTTTTTAATAAAGGCAGCAGACTTACCTGACCCCAGCCTATAGGACAACAGTCTGTAAGGGCATGTCCCCTCAGCAAGGGTTTTTGGTTGGTTTTTCAGATGGATTTTGGTTTTAGAAACAGTCTGAAAACCTGCAAGCAACACTCCCCATAGACTTCAACAGAAAAAAGCAGTCTCCACTGAACGGATTTTCCGCTGGCCGGTTTTTCACACTGCCGGCGGTCCGAAAAACTTAGAACATGTTCATTCTTCTTCTCTGTCTCCAGACAGAAAATTAACATTGGAGTTAATGTAAACTGCTCAGAAAGTGAGTGAGCGGTTAAGGTTTTTGGCGTGGTTTTTGGGCTTTTTTAGGTTTTTGCAAGAAAACAAAAACGTGAAGAATGATCCCACCTTTAGTCGGTGTGTTTTTGCAGGTCCTTTTGCACTTTCTTAACACATGAAGCTCCTGTAAAGCACTTCAGTGTGAACGAGAGTCTATAAACCTTTTTAGCCTAAACTAACCAAATTTGTATGTTGTTAACATGCACATGTGCTGAAAGTGAAAAAGTCAGGAATACTTTTGCTCAGTACACTTATCTGCTTGAAAAACTGTCCAAAAACTGCTGGGGAAACCTGGACAAAAACAGTGACAAAAAAAGTTCAAAAAACCAAAACACCGACCATTTTTTTGTGTCAAAACCAGTCCAAAAACCGGTTGTAATGGACGGCTCTGCTGTAGTCAAAACTGAGTCGTTTTTGTCCTTTGCCGTGTAAACACACCCTAAGAGTATGTTCACATTGAAATCACACTGTTCTAGATAAAACGCATGGCAGACAGAACCAACGACTTACCCAAAAGGAAACTCCCCACCTTCACCTGAGGCATTGAACAGCAATATGCCTAATCAGGTTTCCGTTATTACTAAGTATCCATGTACCATTATACTACACTGTATGCCACTCTCAGTTTCTTTGCCACATGTATAATTACCTAATAAAAGGAATCCACGAGTGGGGGAAATCTAGATTTTTTTCTGCAATGAACTGCTTCAACTAATTTTAAGGTTCATATCAAAACCTATTTAAGAATTGGCAGGTAGGAACTCCATTTAATAACGCAATTTTCAGGAAAAGTGAATGGACTGTTGATTAATAGCTTAGTTAAGCCAATTCGGATATAAATTAAAAAAGGAATTAACCTTCATGTAATAGAAAAGCCTCTCACCTTTGCATATAGGGATAGGTCATACGTGTACGCTTGCTTGTCTAGTTAACCAGATCTCAAAGCATATGCAATTAGATATAATTGCAGGCTGACTTTATAAATACGCCAAGAAAATGGGGATCAAAAGTAATTTTTTTTTTTAAGCAGAAACCTTGTGTGTCTGCAATTTTGAGATTAAATATTTGCATAAAAAGGATGAAAAAAGTAAATATCCAAAAAATAACGATTCAAATATATAATACACATTTGAGTCACATGATTATGACCACTTCCTACTTTTGAAGTCAGTAGAGTATAGCTCATAAAAGGTAGTCACAATTCATAAGCTGGATTGGTGGATATTTAAGGTATGTGACAGGCTTTCTGCACACATAACGGTCATAGGTAAAAGGGGGCGATTTATTAGCATTTCAGAAAGGGATGATTATGGTCTTTCACATGAAGGGTGGAAGTATTTCTGACACGACTCAGTCTGTAAACGGTTTCCATGCAGCTGTGGTGAAAGCATGTGGAGTCGACAAATGGCAATATTGCAAATAAAAGACATAGAAACTACAGAGCACCATACGCTACTGAAGCGATAGGTGAATGTTGCTTACAAAGGTGCAGACAACCATGCTACACAAGAGCAGCTGTCTGGCAAGTTGAACCAGGGGGAACAAGCCATGTGTACAAAATAACAGTTGAGCGAACCCTACTACTCTAATGCAGATGGATGGTCACCGCACCACTACTAACGTAGGTAAATTGGCGAAAAAAAGATTCAATTTTCACAGCAGTATAAGAACTGTACTTCCGCTGACTGGCAAAGAGTTGCCTCTCCGATGAGTCACATTTTCTGCTTCAACGAATGGACAGACATGACATGTCAAATGAGAAACATAAGAGGACAAACACCCTGCAACCAAATCTTTGACTGAACTATCTGTGGGATCGCCTCATTTGTCACTCTACAAATTCTTTGTATATCTGCGTGCACACACTATATACACTTACCGTGATAGGTAGAGAACAGGTACATAGGTCAATACGAGGAGGTGATCTACACAGGAAACTCCTAGCCAGAGAGGCCTGGTGGATCTTCCACCTCGACACCAGGGTCCCAAGAGGATTAAACACTCGTCAGGATATTCAATATCATTATTAAACTGCCCATAGATAATTACAAATGAGAGTGGTTCATATGGAGGATAAATCTAAGTGTTTTAACATATTGTTAACTCGCATGTCTTTTTAATTAGTTGGCACCTGTTGTAGATTTCAAAGGTCCTATATAATGGAGAGGTAACATATGCAAAACAGCCATGAGTAAGGGTCACGTGACCCGAAACGCGTCGGCATTCAGTCTCCATTTAACCTGAACCACTAGAGGTGAAGGGTCTCTCGTATATTGTTTTGATTGGATTTTAAAGAAGATGCAAATAAATTTGATATGATTTTTTAATCAAGCCCGGTCTACGCCTGCATACAGAATCTTTTTTCCTCAATGTACCTACAGCCCATAGCTGGAGCCGGTTCATTTTCCTGCGTGTTGTTTGGATCTGGACTAAGGGGTGGCACCCTGAACCGATAGCTCGCTAGAGGAGTCACAGGTGAGCTGCTTACCATGTATGTTTGCTGATTATCACACACTATATACGTACTGAGCATGTACTAGCAAATTTCTATTACCAGCATCTGACCCTTAATAAACTGGTAGAAACAGGAGTGGAGGAGGAAGTCATAGTAGCTTTGTCATACCGGCCTTTGTAAGCCGTCAGGGGCGGTCTCCTTTTATTTCTTCTTGTTCACATAGGGATGTGTGAGACAATGGGAAATTATGACTACATATTGCAGATGTTCCTGCAGAGGCACTGTAGATTTCCCACCTGCATATCCAGGTAGAGAACATGCAGCATTTCGAGCTTTTGTGCACATACCCTTAAAAGGGGTTGTCTCCATACATTGATTCATTTTACCTTAGTCCTGTTTTCTTGGTTTCACTTTGAATTCAGGGGTGTGTTTACTGGCTTCCACTAGGCTGCAGTAGGAGCCAGGTATGTAGCTATAGCAACCAGCACTAGCAGCCTATCAGGAGAGATCAAACAGGTCTGTAGCGCTAGTGACCTGAGGAGCTGACGCAGCCCATACAAGAGGGGATATCTATAATAGGTAGGACACTGTTAATGGACATATATTGCAGAGTGACTTGTTTTTGCAAGATCTTAAACATAAAAAGCAACCACTTTAGCGAGACAAAAACTTTAAATCTAGGGATTTCTGTATTGCTACTGAATCTAACTCAAGTATATGATCTTGTGGACTGCAGTTGACAGGAGTTAAAAATCAGCATTGCAAAGTGTCTCACTGTAGCATATAGTCACACTGCGTATTTTTGCAATATATGTAGCAGAAATCCAAGGGTCAACCTTGGATTTCAACAACATATTGTACTTTTTTTTTCCTTAATGGGGACACCGGGGCGCAGCTAAAGACTCAACGGCCATGGTACAAAACTTTAGTCTTGCGGTAGGCAGAAACACTGGACCACTACTTTTCAACAACCGGTTCCCTACTTGATGTGATGGAAGACTACAGTGTAGCGTGCGGTGGAAAAATATTTCTGCTTGAAATGATTGCCCAATAAAAGAAAAATTTCAAATGGAGCCAAGTGGCGGAAAAAAATAATAAAAGTTATACAGCCAAAAGCGTCTGCTTCTTGCCCACCTCAAAAAAAAATTTAAAAAAAATAATGAATTGTGGAGGAAAAAGTGCAATTGTGCCTTTGCTTTTTGGGTTTAGTTTTTCAGTTTATACTGAACAGTATAACTGACATATGTGTTCTGCAACCAGTGAGTATACAAGGGCCACATTATCACTGCATCTAATCACTATACAGTAACTAATACTACCATAATGTTACTGACCAAACCAGTATGCCACAACCAATATAACCAATAACAACAATATACAAAGACTAAATACCCCGCACATCTATACCAGGAAGGAAGTGACTAATACATCCATACTGTTACTGACCAAATAAGGCCCCCTAAATAAGTAGGTAGATAGGGTTCTCCAGTAGATAGGGAAGGAACATAGGCCCTTCAGCAGGTAGATGTATAGGACCCTCTAGTGGGTAAATAGGTATATAGGGCCCTTTCTAGTTGGAGGTATATAGGGCCCCCATTAGGCAGGTAGTTATATAGGCCTCCTCAATAGGTAGGCATATAAGATCCCATTTAGTTGGTAGGTATATAGAACTCCCTCTACAAGGTAGGTGTGTACATAGACCCCCCCCCCCTAGTCAGTAGGTAGGTACACAGACCACTCCCCCGTAATAAAAAAAAAACAAAAAAAAAAAACAACTCCTCTTCCCAGTTGAAAACCTTTCTTTTAATATGAAGCGTGTGGCGTGATGCCCCCTGCTTAGGACACCGCTTCCAGCGTGTTCTAGGCCACAGGCCATAGGCTTAGAGCCTAGTACAGGAAGTGGCGCGATGACGACATTACATCATTCCGCTACCTCTAGTGGCATAAACGGCCGGGATCAGTGTATCTGTTTTGCTTCAGCCTCTGCCTGCATTGTGAAGGGGGCAGCAGCGATCACTGGGTCATATAGACCCAGTGATCGCTGCTGCATAGACATAAGGGCCAGTGGGCTCAGGAGTTCATTCACAAATGTGACTGCTGTGACCCATGTAAGTATGTAACTGTGTAGACTTCAATAACTTTAAGATGCAGATTATGCCCATCCAATGGTTCCTGTCACATTTTGCACTGAACATCATTTTTTTTTTTTTTTATTTTCTTACATGAGTTTGGAAATCACATCCATAAAAGTATGTGGACAGACAGTGTGCATTAAGAAAAAAAATCTTCTAAATCTCCCTCCCCAATAACAGCAGCATAACATTTTTCTCTTCACATTGCTGTATGAGGGCTTGTTTTTCTGGATGTATATTTTTTTTAAATGATACCATTCAATATATGACTAAGACATAATTGAGAATCCCAAAATATTTTTGTGGAACACAATATACAATTGCCTTTTTTTCTCGGTGTCAGACTATTATTAGGCATAGTGTCCAAAGTGAAAACTGCAGGACTTAAGAATTACTAAACAATATTGAAAGGGATATGAAAAATAAAATAAAGAGGCACATAACCAAAATATTCTTAAAAAATGTGTTTAACACATAACATGAGTTAAACAATAAGTAATTTTTGAGGACACATTCCCTTAAATGATGCCATGTTATACAGGTAAATCATGGCACACAAAGGGGTTTTGCATCCAATTTCCTTATGTTAAAAATAAATGTTTGTTTGGGGTTTTATTTAGCTTGTTTAGCAGAAAGACTAGGAAATAGTCATTGATACGGACAGCCGTCCTTAAATTAAGTGAAAAAGAAAATAATGAGGTCTTATTTCAGGCCATACTTTCCAGGCTTACTGCAGTATAACTGTTCAATTATCATTTGTGGTTACAAGGGAACATAAGAAATTCTTAAGCTAGGTTCACATATGCATTGGAGGTACCATTCAAAACCTCTGTCGCAGAAGTGAACGGAAGCCATGAGATCCGTTTCACTAAGGACATCCACGGCACCCAGTGGAAACTGCTGATTACAATGGGTACGTACGGTTTCCACTGTGATGTCCGTAGTCGAGATGGAAACAAATTGCACATGTTGCACCACTATTTTTTTAATCTAAACGACGAACATCCCAGTGGAAACCTGATGGAACTATTGTAATTAATAGGGTCGGTCAAGCGTCATGGGTGTCTGTTGTGAAACGTATTCCATGACTTCTGTTCAACTCTGGGATGGATTTAACCATTTAGACAACATAATATGTAGTGTAGGAAGTTTGAAACTTGATGCAAGATACGAGGAGATAGAATGACAAAAAATATATTTCATGAGTGGTCTCACAAATACTCTGCACTTGTTTTAACAATAAAGAAGAAAACTTAGTTAATACGTTAGGCTATGCTCGCTGTAAAGCAGAGACAATAAAATACTCACCCAACAAGAAGAAGACAGGAACACACTAACATGAATCCAAATGTGTATTTAAGGGCAGTCTTTATTTGCTGTATGGAGAAGGAAGAAAAAAGGATTAGTATGGAGACTTAACGAAATAGTGCTCTTGTTGAGGAGTAAAGCCAAATAAATTGGTGTATACTTCAAAGGGGTATTCCCATTTCATTGATTCGCTTTAAACATGATTCTATTGAGAAAAGCTTTAACTCTTGAAGAGTTACTGACTTTGGGAGCAACCTTGTACCATCCTGTCAAGTCTGCAGAGCACATTACATCAAAGATAAAAATCACTTAGCAGCTAACAGGTTGTCTTGGAAACATGCAAGTTTTTCTCTCTCACTAGAAGCTTCCTCTCCTATAGCACTGCTAGCTCCCATTTATAGCCAGACATCCTGCTTGGACAGTGTCATCGTTTTTCACAACTCCTGCATTAGTGATATCCCTGCATCAGGTTCAGCTAACAATAGGACCTAGCAGAGCTGAACTGTCAATCACTGCTTTCGAACCACTTATAGTCTGCACAGGAAGTGGGAGACTGAAGAGTGAAAACAGCTTGATGGGAGAACTGCTTTAAGGCCATTTATGGAAAGCATGTATCGCCCAGGTTCAATAGAGTGGCAGCTGCTCTCAAAGAGGTTTGACTTATAGAGGGGGTCCTAAGCAGGGGACTGCTTTCTATGAAATTTAAATGATTGGGGCTGTTTTTAGATTAATAGTTTTTGATAAGATATATTAAAATCTGATTAAAAGAAACACAAACTAAATATAAATGATGAATTTCAGCAGTGGATAATTTTCCTACATCGTTTGCAGGATTTTCTGAAAGTTCCGAAAATAACTCCTGTTGCAACCAATTGTCTTTAAGCCAGAGGTAAGGAGAAGGGGGGAATGGCACATCTGTAAGGAGAATGGTGAGTTCCTAGGGCACAGAATATTTGTCTATATTTCACAGGTTTTTTTTGTTCTGCAAGATAAAAAAAAAAAAATGCACAAAAGTCCCAGCAATTACTTCCTCAAATCTCTTGATTTCCATTGATCCTTCTTTGTTTGTTTACAAATAAGGGACCATTTAGAAAAAAAAAATGTTCATAAATCAATAGTTCAAGCAAAATACAAGAAACTAATAGATGATAGAAATTCCTATAGACATAGCAATTAATGCTAACAAAGTCCTGGACTTTTAACACCAGTATATTGCATAATCTACAAAATAACTTGTTCATTTCACAATACAGTGCAGCAACAGACATTTGCACGAGATAAATAAAATCAGAGACTGGAAAATAGGGGGAAAATGTTAAAAATGTGTGGCAGTGTATTTTTAAAAATATGCAGAATAAATTATTTTTTAACTATATTTTTAAGCAGTATATGTGGTGCGATTTTTTATCTACATATCTTCGACTTAAGTATGTGGTGTAAAACATAGAAGATAGAAAGGTGGAGATATATCCTCTGACATCAGAAACAAAATGTGTAAAAAAGGGAATATCAAAGATTTAGAAGAATTGCGGTAGAAGAAAATAAAAGAGAAGTGACAGAAGAAAGTGGGAAAGAGAGGCTTGATAAATAATGACCAATGCCAAAATATTAGGGATGCATGATTGAATAATAGGTTAGGAAAAGCACCAAAATATGAGTAAATTTGAGGATAAGTTAGATGGGTGCTTGTAGTTTAAAGGGGTTGTCTCACTATAAGGAATGCTATTTATGTTAAAGATCTTGCAAAAGCAAGTCACTTTGCAATGTATGTCCATTAACAGTATCCTACCTATTCTGAGATTTCCCCTCTTGTATGGGCTGCATTAGCTCCTCAGGTCGCTATAGCTACAGACCTGTCATATCTCTCCTGATAGGCTGCCAGCACTGGTTGCTATAGCTACAGATCTGGCTTCTACTGAAGCCTAGTAGAAGCCAGTTAACATGCCCTTAAATTCGAAATGAAACCAAGAAAAGAGGACTGAGGTAAGAGGAATCGAGGTAGTGAGACAATCCCTTTAAGCAGGTAAACGCATTTTTAATTCATAGGATTTGGATTTACAAATATCTGTACTGTTCTAAGACTGCGTTTTCAGGTTTAGTTTTGTTAGGTTTAACTGCACAAAAAACACAAGCAATTACAAAAAAGCATGCACTTTTCAAGAAAAAAAGGGTATGCTTTAACTCACATTTCACCTGTGTTCCAAATTAGAGTTAAACCGCCTGTGTTCAAAAACCTTTTTTTCTTGTGTGCACAAAATTAGAGTTGATTACAAAACTGCCTCTACTCAAAAACAGCATGCAATAAGGCGTGCAGCAATGCAACATGTGAAACCAGCCTGAAAGTAGCATTAAAAATTTGAAAAGGATTTGGACTGAAACAGTTAGGCTAAGCCTACACTTCAATGTGAAAATGGCGTCCAAAATCCGACGGCATTTTCACATCGCTAGACCGTGCCCCACCGCCATTATTTTGTGCAAAAAACAAAACACGGTCAGATTTTGGATTTCTGGTGGTCCAGTACATTGGGGCTCCGGGAATCTGAAGGCGGCCCGGCAGAACATAGAACTATTTTCTATCAGACTGTTGTAGGTGTTGGAAACCCTCAGTAAAAAATCTGTGCTGTATAGACGTCAGCACGGCTTTTCTATGGGGCGCTACACCGACCGGGGTATGGTCGGATTTTCGGCGGATTACAAATACTGAACCTGCTGAAAAACCAACCAAAATCCAGTGCTATGTAGACATAGCCTTACAAATTACAGAAGTTTGTCGTTTGAAGAAATCTTCAGCAGTCAGGATAGGAAAATCATGATTGCAAAATTACTTTTTATGGCAAGGTTAAATTGGCACAAGGAAACAAATGGCGAGTCTTGTCCCAATTAATAACGACTGAATAAACAATTTAAAAACCTTTAATATTCAGGTTTCTCCGATAATAAATTTTTATTAAACAGTTTTTAATAAGCATATAATAATCACATAGCCACAAAATGAACAAAGGCACTACAGTGTTGATGCAGCCAGGCAAAGCAATGAGCATAATACCGTCGGGTAGGCCCCTAGTACCATGACCACATATTTACATATCTACAAATAGAAGAATCATAAGTAACATCCACTACTGGACGGCGGAGCCAAACAAACTCCTCTCCTCCCCTCCCCCCACCCCCACCCCCCCCGCAGTGGACCAGAGCTCTGAACGTCTGCAAATCTGAGTGGTCTCAAAACTCCAATGATCATGACAAATAAGAAAAAGATAAAGGGAAGGGAAGGGAAAGGGAGTCCACACCGCCAGAAGCCGGAAAAGCACAAGTCACCACACCGAGAGCTGTACAATGGGAGGGTTTGTCCCTGTAAAAATACTTCAACCGCCACAGACCCAACCACCACAACCAGCCCCCCAGCGGGTGGAGGGAACGGCTGGGTCAAAAGAACACCCCAGCCATCACCCCAAGATAGTCCCGGGAGGAGTGATAAAGGGTCCAAGGCCTCCAAGATTGAAAAACTTTCATTGACTCCTCGGGGCTATGGGTGATCAACTCCTCCATACAGTGAATAGAAGACACCTCCTTCACCCAGTCAGCGATGGACGGAGGAACAGATTGACGCTAGCGGCGGGGGATCACCGTCTTTGCTGCCTGTAATAGATGTCGGGTCAGGGATTTCTTGTAGGAGGATTGCGAGAATGGGTACATATATAAAAGAGCTGCTTCTGGGCATTTTGGAATAGAGGTCCCACAACAATCCGAGATAGCCTGAAGGACTTTTTTCCAGAAGGGCTGCAAGACTGGGCACCCCCACCAAATATGGGACATAGACCCTGCCTCCAAATTACACCTCCAGCAGGTGTCCGGGACACTAGGAAACCATTTGTGAAGCAGAGTCGGCACCCTGTACCACCAGGACAAAACTTTAAAGCTTGTTTCCTGTGCTTTGCAGGCTATCACTGCCTTGTGTGTGAGAAAAAAGCACTTTCTCCATTGATCAACCGTAAAGGTCCTCCGTAGCTCCCTTTCCCAGGCCCTACAATAATGAGGAAGATCCTGACAAGTGGATGAGATTAGCCACTGGTAGAGATCAGATGTCTGGGGAGCGATGGTGCGACACATAGTTCCTCAAATGGAGAAAGTGCTCTAAGAGACCTTTCTTTTGACAGTAGCAGTAAAGAAGTGCCGAAGCTGCAGGTATTCAAACCTGTGCCTATCAGATGGAGGGCAATCCTGGATCAAATCCGCTAGGGGTAACAAGGCACCCATGTTGTGTGTCTGCACTGTGAGGAGGGGGCGACATTTAGATCTCCCTAGGAATGACCGGCCAGAGGTGCCCGGGGGAAATAAATGATTATTCGAGATGGGAAAAAGGGGGCCAGCTAGGTCCAATAAGAGGGCCGGAGCCTTAGATTTCATTATTATAGAGAGCGTGTGGGCTGTACTGAAGGACAGGAGTTTGGGGTCTCGGGTCGAGAGACTCTGGGCCCACGGAAGGGAGATTATCGCCCGTGGAGAGACTATTTGCGCAACGCCCACCCAAAGCTTATCCTGGGGACTATGAACCAAATCCAAAAATCTAGCATAAGCAGCAGCCAGGTAATAGACCTTGCAATCAGGCAAGCCCACACCCCCCTCCGTTTTGGGCCTAGACAACAGTTCCCTCATAAGTCTCGGGCGACGAGAGCACCATATGAAACATCGTTGGAGTTTAACCCAGAAGGAAGAGGGCAGGGGGATTGGGACCGTCTGGAACAGATATAGCAATTTCGGGAGTATGGACATTTTAATAATATTAACCAACAGGGGATGAAAATTGCACTCATACTGGTGCGACAGATTTTTAAAAATTTTTAACCCCCCAAAGTATTAAATCCCCCCTCTCAACCCCCAAAGGGGAAAGGAGAAGTTAGATTTAATGGCCTGGACATTAACTGGTCAAAGAGATTTTCAAGGCCCCGATTTTGATAAATTTAAAATTTTATAGTTGCCCATAGGCTAAATTTTTACCCAAACCCGGGACAGCAAGGAGGGGGGGGGATATAAAAGGATCCTTCAAAAAATTTATTTAAGATTTTCAAAAGCCGAGCACTTTAAACTCCTGCCCCCAAAACGTAAATGCCCTTGAATCCGGTTTTGGATCGCACCCGGCCATAAGTTTTCCATGATTAAAAAAATAAATAGCGGCACAGGGGGCATCCCTCCCGGGGGTTACCATTACGTAGTCCAGGGAACCCAAAATAAAGCGCCGTTGATTTTAAATTTCTCGCAGGGGGGTTTTTTTGGTAAAGCGAAATATTTTGGCAGAAAGATGGGCCAAGTCCATTAAAAGGGGCACAGAAAAGGGCCAATCTCCACAAAGACCGGGATCGCAAAACATAGTTGTTTACCGGGGGCCCGGGAGTTGGGAAAATACCCGCGGATGGGTGTTGACAGATTGCGGGGGGGGCCCTGGTGAAATCCACTGTCTGGTCCACTTGGCACCAATGACAAATTTAGAGGTAGGTGGAAGCGCCCTTTAAAAAATGTTTTGGGGGATTTGGGCCCAAAAAAAGCTCGGGGCCCGGGCCCTCCAAGGTAATATTTTCAGAAAAAATTCCCCTTGTTCCACGGGCCACACCAAAAGGAGAGGCAGGGGAAAGATTAACAGGTGAATAAGTGGCTAAAAAAATTTTTTTTGGGGGAAAAAGGGGGATTTGGTTTTTTGGAAAACGGGCGACTTCTGCCCCTTGGGCTACAGACTCTATGCAAGGAAAGGGGTTTTGCACCTAAAGGGGGAGGGGGGCCAGCTGTTTTGGGGACAAAAGGGCCCCAGGAAGTTGGAGGAATATTTAAAACTAGGGACTGGGGGGGGGGGGGGGGGTTTAACAACACATAAAAGAATGCAAAAATTTTGGGAAATAGAGAGCGGGGGAATTAGGAAATAAAACAGGGGGTGGAGGGGGAGGGAGGGGGTGAAGCAATAGAAAAAAAAGATCGGGGAGGAAGGAATAAAAACGGGAAAATCCCCAAAATTTTGCATGCTGACCAATGCCAGGAGCCCCTGCCCCAACAAAATAAATGAACTCGAATTTTTAAATAGCTGAAAAAAAAATATACATAGGGGGGATAACTGAGACATGGCTGGACGAAGCAACGCCCGGGGGCTTTTTAACTTACAGGGTTACGCCCTATTTAAAAAGGGTTCGAAAACCGGGAAAAGGGGGGAGGGGCTGCCTCTATGTAAAATCCTGCCCTGAAGCCAACACTGGGGAAGATATAGGTACGGGTAATGAACAGTGGAATATTAGGGGTAATTAAAAATTGGGGGGTAATAACAAAAAAACCCTTCAAATAGGATTGCAAATAGGCCCCCAAAAAAAACAGAATCCATGAAAGATGTATTCCCAGGCAAATAAAAGAGGGGCAAATAAAAAAGAGGTTTTTATTAGGGGCGACTTTAACTATCCAGACATAAAGGGGGAATCTGAAACCTGAAGCTCTCACAACAAAAACTTTTTTTTGGACAAAAACCTAAAAAATAATTACCTTTCCCAAAAATGGTGCAAAAACCCAAACTAGGGGAAAAGGGCCCTTCTAGACTTAATTTTGACAAAATCCCCTTACAGAGTAAAAAAGGGTTAAGATTGGGGGCCCACCTGGGGAAATTTGACCAAATTTATAATAAATTTCCGTTTTACCTTAAAATAAATTTTTTTTTGTAAAGGAGCCCCCAAAAAACAAAATTTTTTGGGAAAAGGCAAATTTTTTTATTCTGCTTAGGGGGGCCCAAAACCCGTTTTGACTGGGACAATTTTTTAAAAATTTGGCAAAAAAAAATAATAAATGGGATTTTTTTTTAAAAACCTTTCCCTAGGATACCACTGAGAAGGAACATCCCCTTATGGTAAAAAAAAATTAGAAACGGGGAAAAAAAACCCAATGGGGATCAACAGGATGTAAAAGGGGGCAATAAAAAAAAAAAAAACGCTTTCCCAGCTACTAAAACAGGAGGTTTGAAGAGGCGCTAAAAAGCAAAAAGGAAAAAAAAAAAAATGTGTAAAATAAAGATAAAGGGAACAAAGCTGGAGACGGGGAAAAACATATTGCCCATAGAAAATAAAAATTAAAACCCCCAAAAAAATTTTTTAACTATATAAAAAAATAAAAAATTAAAACAGAGAATGTTTGGGCCCTTTTTAAAAAAAACGGGGGGAAGACTGAGAGGACGATTTAAAAAAAGCAAAAACCCATTTAAAAACTTTTTTCCCCCCTGTATTTTTCCCAAAGGGGGAAAGCTTCATGGGTTTAACAGAGGGGGTGAGGTAAAGGGCCCCAAATTAAAATTTTTTGTCTAACCCCGGAAGAAGTGCAGTTTTTTCCCCCTTTGGGGAAAAATTAAAAAAGACAAAACCCCAGGTCCAGCCCGGCATACACCCCCCGGTACTAAGGGATTAAGCAAAAATCATAGATAGGCCCCTATTTTTTAAATTTATGGACCGTCCAAAAAAACGGGGTAAAACCCGAAGGATTGGCGCATAGCAAATGTGGGTGCCAATATTCAAAAAGGGGCAAAAAGTGATCCCCGGGAAAAATAGGGCCGGGAAAATTTAAACCCCTGTTTTAGTTTTAAAAGGATGAAGGTTTTTTTCAGAGATGCAAACTGGAAACTCACCGCAAAAAAATGTAAAACCCGTTCCAGCATGGGTTTTTTGAAGGATCGGTTTCCTTTCAGACCAATCTCTCAGCTCTAAAGAGGAAGTCAGTTTTCCCGACTGGATCGGGTGGGCACTGGAAAGCATATATCAAAATTTTTGTAAAACATTTATACGGGTGCCCCATAAAAGGGTTTGGGAAATAAAAAGAGAATGGCTTTGGGTGGGGGGAAAAAGTGGTTTTCAAGTGGGTAAACAACCTTGGCCACTGATAGAAAACAAAGGGTAGTAATTAACTGTACAAAACTCAGACTGGATCGCTTTTACTAGGGGGTACCAAAAGGGGCATTTTTGGGGGCCCATCCCTTTTAAAATTTTCCCTTTAAAAACTTTTCACAGGAAATTTCACAGTAAAAATCGATCTTTTCAGAAAGAAACTAACTCTGTTTAAAATTTAAACAACACAATAGAGGGTAATGTTATATTACAAAAGGGATCGGATAAGTTGGAGGCCTGGGGGGGGAAGGGAATGAGGTTTAATACAATAAATGCAAGGTTATTAAAATGGGGAAAAAAGAAATCCCTTACAAAACTACATGTTTAAAGGAAAAAGGCTGGTAAAAATGACATGGAGAAAAGGGCTTGGGGAAACCTGGGGACAGTAAACTTTAATTTTTAAACAGCCAGTGCCCGTCAGCAGCTGCCAAAAGGGAAAAAAGGAAAGGATCATGGGTTGCATTAAAAAAGGGGAAAGATGGCCCCTGATGAGAACAAATTTTTCTCCCTTATACAAGTCACTGGTTTTGGGCCACATGGAAAAATTTTTGTAAAATTTGGGGAAACCCGTGCCCCAGGGAAAAACATTGTAGAAACTTTAACGGTACAAAGGCGGGCAACAAAAATAATAAAAAGGGTTTGGGGGACTAAAAGTACCCAAAAGTTAGCAAATTAGGGTTTTTAGTTTTGAGAAAAAACGGGTTCCCGGGGGGGCATAAAAAATATGTTTAAATTCATCAAAGGGCAATTTTTAGAGATCACTCCCAAGATTTAATTTTTAACCCCGGAGGTATCCCAGAACAAGGGGTCCCTCCTCTACGCCCTTTAGAACGAAAGTTTTCTACATAAACATAGAAAGGGATTCTTTACTGTAAGAAACAATGAGACCCATGGAAAAACTCTGCCAAGGGACCCTTTTCTGGTGAATTTTAATAACGGAGTTCAAAAAAGGTTTTTGGGGCTTTCTGGGGCTAAAAATATAACAAGTTAAAAGTGGGGCTAGGATTTCAGGAGATGGTCAATTTAAACCAGGGATTTTTTTCCCAATTTCCCCCCCCCGAATTTGGGGTCGGGGAAAGGAATTTTTTCCCTAAAAAATGAGGACAATAGGGGTTTTACCTCTTGGGGTTTTTTTCCTTCCCCTGGATCAACACCTTAGCACAACAGGCTGAACGGATGGACTCTTGTCTTTTTAGGCCCTTAAAAAACTAAGAAACAAAGAAACCCCCATGCTTTGGGGGGAAACGGGGAAATGACAGGGGAACCTTCAAAGGGTTTTTTTTAGCATCAAGAGACAGGAAACAAAGCAACTGAGCATAAAAATAACCTTTTAAATTTTTTCAAATAACGTCCCTAGCCTCTCGACCCGGGGGGAAAGCCCCCCTGATCCGGAAAGAAACAAGGTTTACAAGTGGATTGAGACGGGTTTTGCCACAATTTGGCAAAAATTTTTTAAAGGGCCACCATTGAGAAGGAATCGTCTATAGCGCCACAGACCTGGGGGGTCCTTTTCCCTTTCGGGAAAAACGTAAAATGGGCCGCAGAGGTCCCCTCTGGGGGAAAGGGAAAAAGGCAGAGACAACGTTGAAAGCATGCAAAGGACTGGGAAAAAAGGGGGGAGCAAAATTTTTGGAAAAATTTTTACTTTTCAAAACTCAAGGGGGTGGGAAAGAACCAGGGTCCCATGCTAAATTTTTAATACTAGTAAACCCAAAGGGTGCGCCTGTTCGTTCCCAAAAGGGCCCCTTTCCAAGACCGACCACTTTTATTCCCAATTCATAAACCTTCTTTTGAAACCCCTTTTTCAAAAAATCAAACCCCCGGAACCCCAAAAAAATTGGGCCCCAATCTGGGCCAAAAGCAAAATCCTCCCGCACCGTATTGGAGGAAAGGGGGTTTTTGGGAGGGCTCAATTTAGGTTTTCCCTTTGCAAAATTTCCGTTGTCCCCCCCCCCTTTTTTAAAAGGTTTGGGTAAACCGGGGCTTTTTTCAGGATCCCACAGAGAACGCACTTCAAGGCCTCCCATTTAAGAGGCGGCGAAGTGGGAAACAGCAGCGGGTCCACCGGGAAGTGGGTCAAAGGTCTGCCCGACCCGCCAAACAAACAGAAAACCAACAGCAAGGACTCAATTTAAAAAATCCAAGGTTGGGGGT